>BQNB010013808.1:54314-76431 GCA_026074375.1 Tanacetum coccineum
TGCTCCTAGGTTTTGGTTTGCTACCATCAGCTATGCTTTGAAATCTAGCAGAAGGTATCACATTAGTGTTTGAGTTCCTATCTCTTTCTTGTGTCTTTTGCCTAACTTCATCTAGATAGTGATTATGAATCATGTCATTTGAACTAAATCTTGGCATGTTCTTAGAACTATTCCTAGATTCGCTAGATGCAATCATATGATAAGGTTTTGCAAAAGCGGATTCTCTTCGCTTAGGCAAATAATGTTGAGTTACTGGTCTTGACAAATTGTTATTCACATCAATTTGGGAGGCAAACCATGGTTTTGACATTTGAGGCCTTTCAGATTTAAACGCATTCGGTTGTCTATCAAGTGATTGGTTTCTTAGTGATTGTAAAACCGGTTTCCCCAAGACTGATGTTTTAGCAAACTTAGTATCTACAGTATTTCCTTTTAACTTCCTTAAGTCATTTTTTATAGCAGCAATTGCAAAAACCTTTTCCGGAATCTGAGCTTTTAAATCAGCATTATTAGCAAGCAAAGAAGTTGTTTGTTCTATAGTCTTAGACCTCGTAATTTTAATAGAATCATACAAATCTTTGGAATGCTTTTTCAAAGTCTCTTTTTCCTTACGTAATTTAGCCACACTATGTTCTAATTCGATGTTCATTGTTTCAAGTACATCAATTTCCTTTTTGATCTTGGCTTTATTACTTGTTTCATTCAAAATTTGACCATGTTGCCCCGATTTTAAAGCTTGATTTTGATATTTAAGTTCGAGAGCAATACAATATGCTTCTATTTTTGAAAAATCTTTTTGAAGTTGGGCAACAGTCATTTTAAGTAAAATATCTTCAGAATCGAGTGATTGTTTTGAGTATTCAGTTGTCTGGTTATCAGGTGATGAATCAAGCATAGGACTTTTAAGTTGACATTTTTCAGGATACTGTTTAACCCTACCTTCATTAATGATTTCAGGTTGCTCAGTATGATGTTATCTTATAGCAAAGATATTACATTCAACAGTCAATTGTACCTCAGCCATTGGTTCTTCGTCATATATGGGTCTGATATATGTATCATCAGCATCTGTATCATTCCCTGACCTGCTGCTATCATCTTGCACTTCTGATTCTGTTCCATTGCTTTCCATGACAACCAAACCATTATCCACTGCTTTACCCGGATCAATCTTACTCTCTTGCGTCTGCAATTGTCTTTTATTCACCCTTCTATCATACTGTCTTTGATGACGTGTTCTTTCAGCAACAGACTTCTTAACATTACCCATGTGTTAGAGTAGTGTATCTTTGAAGTGTTTAACCTCGATTCCAGTGTATTCAACAAAGTACTTGTCTGTCATTTGACTATCATAATCTAAAGTAAACTTTGAATCGATGAATTGCTGAAACTGTTTGTTGATCACCCAAAAGGCTGCCATGGATCCATCTTCTTGAAATTCATCTTTGTCAAGTTGCTTTTGTAGTTGATCTACGTTGAGAAGCATCGTACTTGTGAAAGTATCAGCATCTTGACCAAAGAGTAACATAAATGCCCGTTTGAATCCATGTTCGATGCAAGTGCCTTTTAAGTCATCTTTAGAAAGAACTTGAAGGTGTGAATGAAGAGATAGAAAATATGCCATGCAACGTTCTTTTGCTTTTGACATCTTGTATTTGATTGCATGCACATCTTTTGTTTCAGAATTCAAGCTGCTTTGCTTTACTGATTTGCTGGATGCAATCTCTGAATTACTGTCTTCTTTCTCAGAATAAGTGCTTTGTATGACAACAAAATCAACTTTTAATGAATCAACATCCATTGCTGGAATTGGATTTGAATGATCTTCTTGTGTTTGCATCAACTTCTTTTGTTTCAACAATTATGGAATTCGTTGTTGATGAAGAGTTATCTCAAGCATGTATTTCCCAATGGAATCCATGTTACAGATCATTGCATCATATAAGGATTGAGCATCAAATCTTGTATATTTCTGCATACGCACTTTGAATTCTGAATTGAAAGTATTTTCAAACGTTGTTCTGAGCTTTGTCAACATAGTCTTGCAATCAGTCTGAGAAATTATTTCTTTAGTAAGATGATGTTCTAGTAAATCCAAATCTTAAGAGAATGTTCTCTTGAAGATATACATGGTACCAAAGTCTTGTAAAGTTTCTGTGAGAAACTTGAATTGTGACTGAATTGCTCGAAGACTGTTCATGCATCTATTTCTTGAAAGTTGTGTCTTCTCTTGAACTTTAAAAGTTGAACACAAAGAAATTGTGTCATTGTGAAGAACACTTGATGTTTGAGTTTGCAAATTGTTATTGGTATTTGACATTTTGATTGTTATTGGTATTTGACATTTTGATGTTGTTAATGGATATTGGATCTTAAGTAGGTAAAGTGATTGTTGTTGTGGATTGAATTCAATTAACGTTTATGGGATTTTACAATTCTATGACTTAAACCAAAAAAAGAATAATCTTTTATGGGATTTTACTAAATCAAGAAGAAACCGTGAAAGAAAAATTGTTGTTGTTGAAGAACTTAAGCTTTTGTTGACGACGGATGAGCTAAAACGATGACCGATGCACAAACGTTAAGCTTAAATTGATTAACGGTTGATTAAAACTCAAATAAGGACAAACGGTGCAATAACGTTTCTATTTTGAGGGCTAACAGGCTGTTTATGAGAACTAAGGACTAACGGTGTAAAACTATTTCAATAATGAGGGTTAATGAACAAAGTAAGGACGAATGGAGAAGTAGAGGGCTAATAGTAAATATTTGAAAAACAAATGACTAAAATTGAACTTGTTTAAAAGAACCAAGGTTAAACTTGAAAATATTTTAAAGTTAAGGATAAAAATTTAGAAATGGATTAAATGAAGGTTAAAAATTTAAAATAGTTGAAGTTATAGTTAAAGTGTAAAATTTAAAATTTAAACAAGTATATAAAAATACAGCATCTTCTCTGATGAGTTTGAGATTTTTTATAAAAGTGCAACGTATGGATTTTTGATCTTTTGGATGCGTACGGTTATCGACGGTGTAAAATAGATACACCACGTTGATCGAAAAGATGTCACGAGCACGATGGTATAAGTGAAACAGCCCGCATTGCACCGCCACACAAACTAGAAAAATAAAAAATGAGTTAAAATCCACTAGTTCGGTTTGCACTATGCTTTACTAGTTCGGTTGACAATGGTTTTGACTAGTTCGGGTCTCAAGTGTTTAACTAGATCGGTTGCTCTTTGAATCAACTAGTTCGGGTGTCAAGAGTTTAGACTAGTTCGGTTCCTTAACAAGAATGACTAGATCGGTTGTCAAGTGTTTAGACTAGTTCGACAGTCTTGATCGGGTGTCTAGATCGGCAAACTAGTTCGGTTCCTTTTGAGTTTAACTAGATCGGTCCTGCAAGTGTTTTGACTAGATCAGTTGTAACGCGGATGTACTCGTTCGGTTATGTCACAAGGTTGAACTCGTTCGGTTGTTGCTGTCGTCCTTGTGTCTTCTTCTTTTTAACATAAATCACAAGAAAAAACCAATCGTCCTTGTTCTTTGTCTTCTCGTAGCAGCCAAGAAAGTAGAGGAAAAAAAACTAAAAGTTTGACACAAAGAGGCCACGAAGTAAAAAAGAATGACGTGAAAAGAAGTAAAAAAAAAAAAAACTTGTTGACACAGGTTTGTTTGTCAAACTAAAATTGACCCATATGTAACCATAGTTTGAAATCGCTATGGATAAGCCCAATTTTTTTTTTGTTATCAACAGTAAGCCCAAGATGACATGCCGAGCACCCATATTAAGCTTTAAATCAACTAATACAATAAATAAAAGAATAAAATAAGCCGATGATATTAGCTATAAATAAGCCAAACCAATAAGCCATAAGACCACAAACGGGAATCCACTAAACCCACCGAGGCGAGTGATACCAAAGTTATCCCAGTAATAGCTATCCAAACACAATATTAAGCCATACCATTAAGCAAAATAGAAAAAGAAGAAAAGAGAAGAAGAAAAGATAGAAAATGTTAAATTAAGATGAAAGGAGTGGGTGGGAGGTTGTACACACACACATAAACTATGCAAATAAAAACCAACACCCTCTCCATGTGTGGAGAGGGTCCTTTTATACCCAATGCCAACTAGTAGGCGTATGTGCTTTCTACATGGGCCGGGCTTGGCATGTCTTGGGCTTTGAGCCCGAAACACAGACAATATTAGATTACAAACCAAGCCCATTGAACCCAACTAGCCTATTACAATACAAGACATAGTTTGACTTTGTAAGACCGATAATATTCATGTTTGACTTAATATAATTAAGGCTAACAATAAGTTATAGAGAACTACGTCATTTTTCAAAAACCTAAACTATAACTTTATTTTTCTAATTTTCGCGCACAAAAAACTTCTCATGGTTCCCACTCAAGTCATCCTAAGTGATTACCATTTTTAGTATTCCTTCATCGTGAATACATTATTATTTAGTATTTATAAAATAAATACTATAATTCATATTGAGATATACTTCGATAATTAAACTTTATATCAAAGTTTTCATAATTATTTACATGTTTAAATAAATCATTATTAAATTATTTACATGTTTAAATAAACTAATATTAATTTATCATATTCATTGTAATGCATTGCATTCATTCGTATGTTGCATAAATTTTATCTATGTAGTGACCTTATGTATTTATTTTCCGTGATGACAGATTATCATGGAAAATTTACCTCCTCCAAATAATGATCTGAATGTTCCGAAGATTGAAAAGGCGCCTGCTCCTGAGCATTGCTCCATCGCTCCTAAACCCTGACACCTATTCACCCCCTTGATCTATTTAGCTGCTGTGAGAAGATCGGAAGAAGAACGGAAGAGAAGAAGAACCTAACTCGAAAAGCTCGTGCTGTCCTGCTGGGTTTGGCCTCAAGGATTGGTTGTCATGACCCGAATAAATAATTAATGGATGGATTGAGATCGAGATGAAGAAGAGACGATGCCGAAGAGGAAGGATGACGAAGAGATGGAGGTCGAGGATAATGATGATGAGAATGATGTGAGAATCATTCGGCCCCTATGAGGAGGTGATGCCCTCAATAGGACCACCTAGCCCGAAACAGTTGAGCAAGAGTTCTGAAAGGCTCCTGTTAGTCGGAGACCTTACAGCTATACACCTATCGGCAGTTTACTGGTACTTTTTATGTAGGCGAGGGATCTTCCGCCACTATCTTTAATCCTGCCTTATGCAAAGTTTATCCCCCTGGACCTATGGTAAACGATCCAAACACTCTTTACTCCAAGGTCAAGACTTTGACTAAACAGATGTGGGATAGGTACAGAGTTGAGAGTTCATCATTCAAAAGGCTTGAGAGAAATGATATGAGAATGGATAGCTTTGACGATGATCTGACAGCCCTAGATTCTACACTAAGGGAAAAAATACAAGAAATGAAGAAGTTAATGGCTGAGTTGAATGAACAGTTTCAACAAATTCAGGAGAGGGATTTGAGAGCCGAAAATGAAATGCTGAGGATCAGATTAAGAGCTACTGAGGAAAAAGCTAAGGACAAACACATGGAGGCTGAGTACTATAAGAACCACTGGGCTCGCGTGTCATGACTTTATGATGATTTGAACAGATGGGAGTTTAAAATGAGAGACCAGTTACCTCCCAAGAAGCGATACCGAGATACGCCATATGGTCCTTCTACCGACACTACTCTTGGTCTTCGTACGGATGATCCGTATGTTATGGTTAGGGATAATGCAGTCCGTGCTGATGCTGCTAGTGACCGTGGTGGTGAGAGTGTTGATACCACTGCTGTAGTTAAAGATGATGGGGAAGAGAAAGATGATGAGGGTGATGATGATGTGTCCAATGGATCACAGCCTAGAGTCTGTGTATTCCACGTGACGTAGTTGTTAGTTTTCATTTGTTAGTATTTTAATTTTTGTTGGTAATCACTAAAACCAGCATGTCAGGTTAGTGGATTTGGATCCATGTTGTGATGACTTGAGTCATATTTTGGTAACAATGCCAAAACATGTAACTAACTTTGTGATGAATTGCAAATGACTACTTTTGATCTTTACTTGTTGTGTTGTGATTTATTTTCTTTTGTATGATGTTGATTATTGAATTCATGTTGTGATCAGACTATTTGTACACATTGTAGCCATATAATTGTATGAGTACTCACCATGATTTTTTTGTGTTTGACAGAACATTGCCTCCAAGAAGAGATCCCAAACAAATCTCAACCTCCTTTGACCCAAGATATCGTCAATCAACTTGTGTGAGATGGAATTGAAGCGGCTATTAGAGCTGAACGAGAAAGAGTAAGAGAAGAAGAAAATAGAGCTGGAGGTCCGGATGGAGGCCTAGCAGCTGCGCCAGTGGCTCGAGAATGTACATTCACTAGATTTATTAAATGTGGTCCCACGCAATTTCATTGAATTGAAGGTGTTGTCGGGCTTTGTCGTTGGTTTGAAAAAGGTGGCAGGTATTTTTGGGATAGTGAGTTTGTTTTTGTGTTGAAAGAAGGAAAGTAAAGTTTGCCACTGCTACACTTCATGGCCGAGCTCTTACCTGGTGGAATTCTCAGGTCGCTACTTTAGGACTTGAAGTGGCAAATGAAAAGTCATGGACTGAGGTGAAAATGATGATGATCGACGAGTTTTGTCCAATTGAGGAAGTTCAGAGGTTGGAAGACGAACTGAGACATTTGAAGTTAAGGGATATGAATATAGCTTCGTACACAGAAAGGTTTAATGAATTGGCTCTATTGTGTCCTGATG
The DNA here is from genome assembly GCA_026074375.1 of Tanacetum coccineum. Classification (NCBI taxonomy): domain Eukaryota; kingdom Viridiplantae; phylum Streptophyta; class Magnoliopsida; order Asterales; family Asteraceae; genus Tanacetum; species Tanacetum coccineum. The sequence continues at coordinate 61,112 of BQNB010013808.1, forward strand.
ATGTTCCTAATGAAAAGAAGAAAGTTGAATTGTACATCAAGGGATTGCCTGAGATCATTAAGGGTGAAACAACTTCATCCAGGCCTGCTATGCTCAATGAGGCTGTGCGTATGGCACACACCTTAATGGAGCAAAAAATTCAAGAAAAGAATGAAAGAGTTGCCGAAGGAAACAAAAAGAGATGGGAAAACAATATCAGGTGGAACAACAACCGAACATTGTGGCATGAATCGTCGATAACACATCGCCACATTCAGTCAATCAAAGAGGCAAGAGGTGCAAAAAGCAATGATGTGCAGAGTAATGTTGTTGATCAAGGTGGACCAACCCCAAAGTGTAATCGTTGTGGTTTGTGTCATTTTAGGAATTGTCCGGCGAAGTGCACCAAGTGCAATAAGATAGACCATAAGGCAAAGGATTGTAGAGTGAGAGGAGTGGTAATGGGGTGACTGTCTATATCGGGCCGCTATGGTACGGAGAGGAAAGAAATCATAAACCGAAAGCCGATGCCTAAGCTCTAGTGGATCAGAGAGGGGGGAAATGTAAATGGCCAAGCTTATGACTTAGAGATGCGGTAGCAAGGTCAAGACACAAATGTTGTCACTGGATGTTCTTATCAACAATCTCTGATGCTAGAGTATTGTTTGATTCTTTGGTTCAGACAAGCGTTTCGTTAATTTTGGATTTATTCATTTAATCACTATTAAACTGAATGAGTATTAAATATAAGTTATGAAGTTGGAAATCGGCGATGGGAAATTAGTTAGTTCAAAATACCTTTCTAAGAGTTGCACATCTAAAATTACTTAAACAATTGTTTGAAGTGACCTTAGCTATAGAAAGAACTTGGACCTTTTGATGTGATTATTAGTATGGACTGGTTAGTGAAGCACGCGCGTTATTTTATACGGTTACGGTAAGATGTTGGTAGTTAAGGGAAATTGTGACGTATCTCGATTGAAGGTGGTATCCTGTATTAAGGCGAGAAAATACATAGAAAGGGGATGCCATTTGTTTGTAGCCCATGTGACGGAGAAAGAGCCAAAAGAAAAACGTTTGGAGGACGTGCCTATAATTCGCGACTTTCCCGAGGTGTTTCCTGATGATTTACCAGGACTCCCACCACCTCGACAAGTAGAGTTTAGAATTGAACTTGTGCCTGGAGCCGCACCTGTCGCACGCGCTCCTTATCGTTTAGCGCCGTCTGAAATGAAGGAGTTGTCAGATCAACTGAAGGAGTTGTCAAAGAAAGGATTCATTCGACCGAGCTCGTCACCTTGGGGAGCTCCGGTGTTGTTTGTTAAGAAGAAAGACGGATCTTTCCGTATGTGTATCGATTACCGCGAACTAAACAAGTTGACGGTCAAGAACCGATATCCGCTTCCGAGGATTGACGATCTATTTGATCAACTGCAAGGTTCGAGCGTGTACTCAAAGATTGATTTGCGGTCAGGTTATCATCAACTCCGCATTCGAGAAGAGGATATACCAATCACAGCCTTCCGAACTCGGTATGGTCATTTTGAGTTCCAAGTAATGTCGTTCGGATTAACCAATGCCCCTGCGGTATTTATGGACTTAATGAATCGAGTGTGCAAGCCGTACCTCGACAAATTTGTGATTGTGTTCATCGATGACATACTCATCTATTCCAAGAGCAAAGAAGATCATGAAGAACATTTAAAGATTATTTTGGGGTTGCTCAAGAAAGAGAAATTGTATGCCAAATTCTCAAAGTGCGATTTCTGGCTCGATTCAGTGCAATTTCTCGGTCACGTGATCGATAGTAAAGGAGTTCACGTTGATCCCTCTAAAATTGAAGCCATCAAGAATTGGACTGCGCCTACAACACCAACAGAAGTGAGACAATTTCTAGGTTTAGCTGGATATTATCGAAGATTCATCGAGGGGTTTTCTTTGATTGCCAAACCACTTACTAAACTAACCCAGAAGAACAAGAAGTATGAATGGGGTGAAGATGAAGAAGAAGCTTTTCAGATGTTGAAGCAGAAATTATGCAGTGCGCCAATATTAGCATTACCCGAAGGGTCGAAAGATTTTATTGTATATTACGATGCATCCATCAAAGGTTTTGGAGTGGTACTGATGCAACGAGAGAAGGTGATTGCAATTTATGCCTCACGAATTAAAGAAAGCATGAAGAAAAACATACGACCTACGATTTAGAGTTTGGGCACCGTGGTTTTTTGGCCCTCGACTTGGAGATTATTAAATGTATGGAATGAAATGTGTTGGGTTCACAGACACAAAGTCTCAAATACATTTTGGACGAAAGAATCAATATGAGGCAAGCCTGATTAGATTGAATTATTAAGCGATTAGGATTGTAAAATCCGCTACCATCCCGGTAAGGCTAATGTAGTGGTGGATGCTCTTAGTCAAAAGGAGAGGGAAAAACCGATAAGGGTTAGAGCTTTAGTGATGACGGTTCACACCGACTTGTCTGAGAGAATACTTAAAGCTCAGACGGAAGCCATAAAGAAAGAAAATGTGAAGGCAGAGAATCTGGGAAGATTGTTGAAGCCGATATTCGAGATTCGCTCATTAATGGGATCGATACTTTGATAAGCGGTTATGCGTTTACTCTGTATGGAGGAATAAGGGATTTGATTATGCTCGAGTCGCATAAGTCAAAGTATTCAATTCATCCTGGTTCTGATAAAATGTATCAAGATTTGAAGAAGCTTTATTGGTGGCAACCGAAATTTGAAGGTTGATAATGCACCTATGTTAGTAGTGCAGACTTGCGCAAGGTGAAAGAATGATCTTCAGAAGCCGTCAGGTTTCCTCAACACACCAAAAATTGAATGGAAAATGGGAGAAAGAGTTAACCATGGATTTCGTTTCTGGTCTCCGAGAAACCAAGTGGTTATGAATGATCTGGGGATATCGTCGATCGGTTACTAAGTTGCTCATCCTGCCAATGAGAAGGACCGTTAGCTATGGTGAATTAACTCAGCAGTACTTGAGGGAAATTGTTTGTAGGCACGGGGTGCCTGTATCAATCATATCGGACAAAGATAGCCGATTTGCATCAGGATTCTGGAGATCACTTCAAAGGCCCTTGGGACGATGTGAACATGCGCACTGCTACGCACAGCAATCCGAATGGTAGAGTGAAAGAATGATACAGGACTTTAAAAGATTATGTTGCGGGCATGTGTGATCTGATTAGGGAAGAGTTGGGATACGAATTTACTCTAGTTGAGTTTTTGATAATAAACATTTATATGGAGCATCAAGGCCGCACCTTTCGAAGAACTTAGGGCGGAAGTGTAGATTGCTATTTGTTTGGAGAAGTGAGGTTGGAGATAGCCAACTCACGGGGCCAGAGCTAATTCGAGAGACGACGGAAAAGATAGTGCAAATCAAAAAACGCTTAATAAACCGCTTCGTAGTCTTCAAACGAGTTATGTGGATGTACGGCGTTAAACGATGGAGTTTAGTGTGGGATGAGAATGGTCATGTTAAAGTGTCTGCCTTGAAGGGAGTGATTTATTTTAGAACGCGCTGCGTTGAGAAGCTGAGTCCCACGTATGTTGGGCATTTAAAATTTTTTAAAGGTTGGGTCTAGTAGCATTATAAATTGAGCTTTTGCAAGAGATCTTTAAGGAATCCACACAACTTCCATTTTTGTAATTCAAGAAGTGTTTGGCAGATGAGAATCTGAATATATTCCGCTCGAAGAATTCAACTTGATGACAAATTGCACTTTATAGAAGAGCCGATTGAAATTATGGATCGTGAAGTAAAGCAACTCAAGCAAAGCTGTATTCCTATCGTTAAGGTTCGTTAGAACTCACGGCGAGGCTTGGAGTTCACATGGGAACGAGAGGATTTCTTCAGGAGCAAATATCTGCATCTGGTTCTCGCACTTGAAAAGCGAGTATCGGAAGAATCGAGCAGGACAACGCTCTGTTAAGGAGGGGGAGGATGTAAAACCTTATTTAAGGTCACTACTGTTACACCCAAAATCAGGACAACGCAGCGGAATACCACTTGGAGTTCTACTTCATAGTCCATACACACAAGTTACAGAAAACGACCTTAAAATGGACGTTTTAAATAAAGTCACATTATATTTAATAAAAGATCAGAGTTGCAACAGGTTCCATTTATAATGTATTAGAAAACATTGTCAAAACGTTTGTCAAAATGGTACTCAAGTTATTAAGCCTTCAAAATTATATATATCGAGGACTCTGAATGCTCCCAATGCTCACTAGCAAATCGGTAACCTGAAGAAAATACATGCTAAAACGTCAACAATAATGTTGGTGAATTCATAGGTTTAAGTAAAAGTAGTGTTGAAATAATTTAAGTAAATTTTCAGAAGAAGAGTAGCGTTACGGCATTTCAAAGTGTTATTTCCAAAATCCAAGTAGTGATTCAGTAAATCAAGAAGTATTTAAAAGTGGACCACAAGATCGAAGTAATGTGTGGACTAAGTACATATTCGAGTTCAAAAAAGTAATGTAGACAAGAGAGAGAGAAAAATTCATCCAGTCTAAGTATATTTATTGACTAAGCTCATGACCGAAGCCTTAACAAGTTTTGTTGCCCTCAATCGTACATAGGATTGTTTGCAACATCACGGGACACCTCTCAATCTTAAATGCATTGATCAACTACGTGACAGGAAAAGGTGGGGATTGTCAGTTCTGATAGATCTATCCGCACAACACTCGCGCTTACAATAGTGGTTATAAGGTTCATGATTAGTAAGGACTTAAGTGGCCATATAGGTGATACTTAGGGATATAATATTCAGGCGTATTCTGGATAGCATACAATTTAGAAAAAACAATTGTAACTGTATAAAACAATCATGTCTAAAATTCACGGTTTCAAATATAGGTTATTCCCGATTCAAATCATGTAGTAAACAAATCAAGCATTGGTAAAAATATCATGTATCGTTTACGATATAGTAAATCATAAATTTATGTAGTAAAACGAGCAGTATTCTCACCGAAGAAACAGCTTTAAGAAAACCATTAAAAGAGACAAGGTGGGGCTATGAACTCACATTGATTTGTTGTAGAAGATTGATTAGATAGGCATTAATATGACCACGAACAGACGAGAAGCCGCTCGCTAAGAAGTTGCAACTAATCTTAACGGCTAAGTCCCATTAACCTAGGATAATGTACTTGTGTTTCCCGATGAATAGTCACATCAACACGACACGTTAATAAAGATTTAGATTTCCAAGTTGTAATAGTTTGGTGGTTGGTTAAATAAATAAATTGAAAAGTGAACGCAAAGTATATAATATATTATGTATATATTACATATGATAAATAAACCCTTATATAACTCATACCGTGAATTATATAACAAAGACAAACAATCCAAAGATTAATGTGACGTATATAATGCTTTGCAGGTATTAGATAATAAGTGTGAGTAAATGATTAAACCGATTAGTTTGACCCGTTTCCGAAATCACCACTTAATTAAATAAGAAGTTCTTGCATAGGCGTAAACGTACGTTTTAAGGTTCATTATGTTTAAACGACTTTGTTTGTAAAGTTTTACAACAATTAGTTATGTTATCTTCTAGCTGCCAATTATAAATATACAAATAATATTTCTAAATTTATATTGTTTTCCTCGACGAGTCGTGTTAAAATAGTTATCACATTGTGTAAGTATAGTTTTTCGTTGTTTATCCGGTTATTGTATAATACAAATTATATATCTTTAAAATATAATTAGTCCTTTTATCGGTTTCTAAAATAATAGAGGCTTTAGTAAAACATTACTAAACTCAGAATTACTATCCGATGTCACCTCAGACTCCATTAGGATTGGGACAAGATCATCAACACTAGACTTTATGAATTTATCAGTTTCTCTTGCATGAGTAGTGCTAATATCCTCATCCCCCATTAAGAGGGTGTCTGTAGGTTTCATGGTAGTCAAGAAGGGTAGAGATGGTGTGTATGCAGTGTAACATAAGCAATATAATGATCACTTAAAAATTGCTCTTTGTCAAGAGTTACCTCAATATCGTCATCGTTCTCCTTATAAACAACAAAATTAACTAGAGGCTCAAGGATAAAAGTACCAAGATTCATCATCATACTATCAATTTTAGATTGCATTTCATCTAAACATTGCATGTGACGGTTATCCATTTCTGCAATTGAAGGCGGCATATAGGATTGATGAGGTGTCATTTTATATACACTTTTTTAGGGTCGTTTAACCCCCTAAATCATGCATTTATGCCTAAAATAGGTACTTAATCGTTCCTTTTTAAGTATTTAGCATTTGGAAGGCATTTGGAGGAAATACTCGTGACTTGGGCTCATTTAGAGAAGAAACGAACAAGACTACGGACCAACACCAAGACTCTTGAAGATTTGTGCTCACGGAGCCTGGAGACGGCGTCACCAACTCTACACGACGTCGTCACAACCCACTTAGTGACGGCGTCACAACATTTCATGATGGCGTCAACATGCACCGACTCGCACGCAGATCTAGAAGATTCTACTCATGCCGGTATCACGATTAAAACGCGACGCCGTCATAGCGATTTATCTATATATACAAATCCGTTTTTAGGGTTTTACGTGTGTGACTTTAGAGTAAAAGAAAAGGGCGAACCTAGTTCGTTTAGTAGCTGTTAAGGATGATTTTAGGGCCTCAAAACCCTATTGTACTTTCTTAAATTCATGTTTTAAATAAGTAAGACTATCTTAATCATTCAATATGTCTTGTTGTGTGATTCTTATTTGTTCTTGCTTTACTTATAACATGCTTGGCTAAACCTTCTATTATGTTCATTTATGATTGTATGAAACCTAGAATGTAGATCTTAGTGATGTTGCTTCTTATGATGGATGTGCATGTTAGGCTTTAGAAAACTAGCTTTTGTCTGTATCGCTGTTGATATGTCTAGAGAAACATGATTGTGTAGAAAGGATACCATCGGGTAACAATCTTCATACTACCTTGCCCCCTAATATGGTTGATCCACTCTTAATATAATTCACATGCATTTAATATACTCTTAGGGGCCTTGTAATAGGTTTTATACTACCTTACTTGCGCGTTGCCTTAATGGAATATTAAATAGACGACGGATTCGTGTAATTCGTTCATGACTTAGGAAATAATTGCATAGATCATCACAAGTGTAACAAAGCAACAACACTAGGAGAAACAATCTATTGAGTAATACATGATTAAATGAATACAATCTTTTATTATATTGTTATCACCATTAGCGTAGATTATTATTTAGTTTAATAGCTAAAACCAAACCAAATCTCTTAACCATATGATTTTACTACTTTCAATAAAATATAAAAATACAAAAAGAATCTTTCCTTAACCCCTAGAATTCTGTTAGACCATGATTAAGCCTTCCCAACCTATTCCCCTAGAGAACGATAACAACCCCCCGAGTCTTGCCTATACTACTACTACAAAGGTTAGGTACTCTGCCTAGGAAGTTGTAAAACTTATTGTAGAAGTCCCTTACGACAACCGCATCAAGTTTTTGGCGTCGTTGGGTGGGGAATAGTTAGGTTTTGATCATAGTTTAGCTTAGTTCTACTTGCTTAAATCCTTTGAAGTAAGACTTTAATTTATGCATATTAGCATTCTCGTAGTCTATCTTTTCTTCGTGTGTCTGTTCGTAATTTCTATTGACTATTCCATTCTTCATCATGGAGAACGTGAATCCACCACCTACCAATAATCGTCCTGTCCTACCAGCTGCATGGCGCGCATGAATTGACCAAGAGCTCCATGAGCTACATGTGATTTCAGCCTTTGTTGACTCTCGCTTAGAGAGTATTGAACAATTTTTTAACAACTTCGCCAATCAACCTAATGAGACCAATATGAATAACCTCAAGTTCGATGATGAAGCGATAGATACACCCCTTGTTTCTCCTTTTCCTCTTTTAGACAATGACTCGGATGATGATGAAGTTCTTAATGAGCTAATTGAGTATGAAAACGCGAGAACTCTATGTCGAGAAAGAATAATTAATAGTTTTGATGAGGATGACCTAGCATTCGAATGCATGATAGGCTTTAGGAAGTTTACTGCCTATCTCGACCTTTTTTACCAATGAATACTGTCTCGCGTAAAGCCTACAATACAATAATGGTAAAAGGACTAGAGAGGACGGGAAAGAACCTAGTTGCCATCGTTAAGGATGTTTACATGTTTGTTGGGAGTTTCACCTATATCACAGATTTTCTTGTGTTAGAAGACATATGAGAGTTTATCATGAGCGACATGGCTAAAGTCTTGATGGGCAGACCCTTTAGAAAAATCACTAAGCTCAAATATGACGTCGCTAAAGGATTGGTCTCATTCACTAAAATCTTCGACACATACACATATAGGATGCCACGTATAATACCTAGGCTCAAGAACTTTAATTGGAGTAAGGTCCCACCACTGTTAGAACTTAGCCAAAATGATTTAATGAACGAACTTAGGCACCCCCATGAAAAGCACAAATCTATGTAAATAACTGCTTAAACCTAGGTCCCGAATACCAAGTGGATGAAAGTATGAAAGAATGGCTCGTTCGTAGACACGTGAACATTCACGAAGTCACATAGGAACATGTGACTTCGAGTCTAGCTACAAGACTCGTAAATAAAGAAAAGCGCTTTTTGGGAGGCAACCCAATATTTATTTTTCCCACATATTAGGAGTGTCTTGTGTGTTTTAATTCTTTATCGTTTGTTTATTATGTTTGAATTAGTTTGTAATCATGCTTTGTTTGTTTGTAACTTCGTCTTATTTTCAATCAAAGGTATTTTGCAACAAAATAAGTGTAGGGGAATTATCCGGTTTTTAGAACCAAATTCAAATATTTAAAATAAATTGTTTAGATTAATTCGCGTTAGTTTCGAGTCATATGATTGAATTGCTAATTCTCAGGATTTTATGCAACATTTTGTACAGGAAAATAACATATAATAATGAGTGCAGGAAAGTTTTCATCAAAAACAAAAGTTGAGTTTTCACAGAGCGTGGAGACGGCGTCACGATTTACAAGCGACGCCGTCACCACGACACCTGTGACGGCGTCAAACGCCCAAATACAGGAAAACTTAAAATTTTAAGTATATTTGAAAATGAAACTTGTACAACACTTAAGAAAGTTATAATTCTTTTATCAACTTGCAAAACCCTGAGTTTAACAATTCTCTCATCCTATCTTTACTGGTTTATAGAGTCAACCCTAATTTCACATTGTATATTATTATATCACACATTTTATGCTTGGTATAGTTGTCTTTGATTATAGGTTATATTTGATGAGAAGAAGCTTGGAAGTTCTTAGGAAGTTTCAGTGGACGATTCTTGGAGGACGATTTAACCAGTTATCGCATGTTTCTTCTCCATTATTGAGCAAACCAAGGGAGTACTAGTTTCTTTTCTTTGTTTTCTTTTCCTTTTAATTCATTTTTACGGGTACCTCTATAGAACATTGGGGACAATGTTCAACTTAAGTGTAGGGGGAAAATAAACCTTAGAAACTATTATTTCATTTGCCATTTGCTTTGTCCGTAAAATGATGGGTAATATATCGAAACATACCATAAAAAGGTAATTTTGACCAAAATTTAAATTTTTTTATGACACATACTGACGAAAACCAAGTATTATTAGCATCTCATGGATAGGAATGTATATGACTAGCACAAAAACCCTCAGAATTCCACCCCATAAATGTGAGGTTCGCCTTTAGATCTTTTGGAATTCGGATATCCATTATTGATACCCAAGATAGTTTATACCTTTAGCTTTCTCGAGTTAAGGAGTGAGCAGTCATATGTATCTATTCTGTCATTACGGATGTGTATGTGTGGTCATTGTCGCCTTTTCTAGATCATTGAGATCGGTATTAAATTATATGAGTGTACCGATAGTATATTAAATTCTAGAACTTGTTATTGTGATGCATTCTGAGACTGCATAGTAAGTGTTTGGATTTGCTTGATAAGAGGCATTCGGATTAACCCATGTTTTAAACATGTAATTGTTATGATGGTTGTTGATCCCAATCCTTGATGTCTTTTAAGTCCCAACAATCCTCCTCTAAACTTGATGTTCATCTTCTGAATCTTCAAGTTTCTTTGTTAAAAGTCTTCATCAGTATCAAGAAGATGCATTCAAACCTTTTATTGACCCTTTTGCTGCTTTACCATAAGCTTGAGCAGTTGATAGCACATCTCATTAAAATGATTAGTTTGAAGTTTCTTGTTTAGCATATTGGTGATTGTTATTGGTGTGAGGGGATATCTCTTTTCAACTAACATGAAGTTGTGCACATTTCCAAACCTTACAAAGTACACTCCACATGAATCATACAATTTCCAAACAGTCACTGTATAACCTTGTAGATTTCTCCATACTTCACTTCTACTGTCTGGTTCAAACATGACCAGGGTTCTAAATAGCGCCGCTATAGCGCGCTATAGCGGCGCCATAGCGCGAGGCGTAGCCTCCACGTTACAAAATAGGCCAAGGCGTCGTCTTTTGGCGTGGCGTGTAATAAAGCATGATAAGGCGTGATATAGCGCGCTATAGCGCAAAGCGTGGCGCCTTTTTTTGAAGCTTTTAAGAGATTTATTTTTTTTTGATTTTTTTAAGATATCTATTAGACTTGAGCTTATTTACAAGTATATATAATTTGGGTTGCATGAGATTCGGGCTTAGTAACTCTGTAACTCAATTTTAAGCCTAGTAGCTAACTACTATTGACCACTCAATAAATATTTTTTGTCGCTTTGAGTCACGCCTTAAAAACGCTATGACGCAACGCCTCACGCTAAAGCTTGAGGCTTGGCTATGCCGCTACCTCACGCTTCACACTATTTATAACCTTGAACATGACTTTTAAATCTCCCAACAACACTCTTTCATGTTCATCTTCAGGCCTTGTATCACCATGCTTTGTTTTGACTAACTTCCAAAGAGTCTCAAAGTCTTCTCTGTTAATATCTTGAAGCATCCTAATCATTAAAGAATATCTCTTGGAACTTCCATCTGCTCTGATCAATTGATAATGCACCATTATTCCTTCTTTAAGAAGCTTGTATTCAACAATCACTGGTGGTTTGGTAGCAAGTGGTATAACATCAATTGCTATTTCATCATCTTTGACTATCACCAGATGCTTTTTCAGCTCAGCTTCATCATCTTCTTCAACTTCTTCATGCTCATCTGTCTCTTTATCATCTTCCATTCTTTGTCTCTTTGAAGATTCTTGTTGTTGCTCTTTTCCTGCTCTTTCCTACTAATCATCTTCTTTCTGCTGCCTTTAGCTTTCTCCTCACTACTTTCTGCCTTCTTTGACTTATCAGATTCTAGTTCATCCTCTGTACCTTTAGAACTTTCTTCTGTTCCCTTTTTACTTTTAACTACCTCAGAATCCATAGGTATAAAAGTATTTACTCTCCTCATTTCATTATCAAACATCTTCTGGATTTCTTCATAGCTCTTGCTCTTCAACTGATTATGTTTGTATCCACCCATGTTTTTAAGATAGGTAGACATTTGATTCCTCTTTTGAGCTTTAGTTGGTGGCTTTCTTCTTTTCTCTTCAGCTCTAAGCATTGCAAAGTGTTTCTTTCTTTTGTTCATAAGCTCTACAAACAGTCTTGATCTTTCTTCAATAGTTATCTCTCCTTGTTCTTCTGTTTGTAGCCTCTGAGCTAACTCAAAATCTGCCTCCATCATAGCTTGTGTATTATCCCATGACTCAATCAAAGCTATGTTGGCTTCTTCTTCTTGTTTCCTTGCAAGCTTTTCTTCTTCTATAATTTCAGCCTCCAACTGAGCTTGAAGATTTCTTGCCAAATCTTCATCAAGAGCAACTTGATCTTTTCTTTTCAGAGGAACTTCAGGCTCAATCATGATTGCTTTGCCTTTGTCTTTAATCATTGAAGGTTGTGCTTCTTGTGGAGTTCTGAATTCACTTGGCTCCTGTACTACAACCCCTCTAGCCTTGGGTCTTGTAGTTGTTGTTGTTGTAGCAGCAGTAGTAACAACTTTAGGTTTAGCTGCTTTGATTTGAATAAGTGTCTGAGCCAAAGTGATTTCTTCAATAGTTGTAGGAGCAGCACTATCTTCAACACTAGTATCTACCTCTCTTTCCTTTGCACTCTGCTCTTGATTGTCACCAACTGGCATATCCACATTTACTTCATCACCATGAAGATCATCTATATCAAACATACCTGCATCATCTGACCTCCCCTAGGTATCATCAACTAAAGAAACATCAGCATCCTCATCAATGTCTTCTATGCTCCTCCCCTGTTTGAATGCATCTTCCTGATACTGATGAAGACTTTTAACAAAGTAACCCAATAACCTAAGACTAACAGTATTAAGTTTTAAGTTACCAGTACTAACTTTAATTTCTTTCCAAAAAGGACTTCTATCATCAATTGATTCTTCTCACAAGCTCTCTTTTTGTTTTTAAGCTCACAATATCTCTCAATTCTTTTTGCTCACATAATCACTTATTTATGTTTTTATTCACACATCTCTCTTTCTATTTTTAAGCTCACTTAATCTCTCAATTCTTTTGACTCATCAAATCACTCTGTCTGTTTTTATGTAACAAATTTGATAGTTGTACAAAGTTCCATCAATTCTAATAATTTCAGACTATCCTCCCCACTTCCAAGTGTGTAACCTCTAGAGAGAGGTGGATCATTTGACTGTTTAGATGTAGTCTCAAACCTAGTTTGAGCATCTACATCCCACAATATGGTATCTTGGCACCTGGGACCACTACCTGAATCAATTCCCTAAGTACTTGATCCATTAAGTGTTTCCATGGATTGGGTCTTATTTGATGTTACCACTGTCCTGCTCTACTTCTAAGCTAGAAGCAGTAGTGGTAGCCCTTTCCATTATGTCACCCAACTCCTTATGGACAGCCTTATCACCAACCTTTATAGGGGGACCACTAGACTGAGGTATCTTGGTGTCCCGGCCTCTTTTGACTTGCCTAGATTTTTTTGATTCTTTTTAACACACTTTTGATATAACATATCCTTCCATCCATGCTTTGATTGTATAAATAAGTAGCCTCCCCTCAAACAATGCTTCAAGGGATAAGAATTTGCTCAACAATTGTAACTTGGCACCCAGCAGTAGTAACTTTTGCTTGACAGTAGTAATTTTCTGCCTAGTAGTATTAAGAGATGTATAACAGTATTAACTCTGTCTTCAATAAATATACAAAAACATGCCTCTATTCATCACAAGCACACTAGAAAAGACTAGATAGACATGTGAGAATTCATGAGGATCCATATTTATGCATAACCCATGAATAAAAGTTAAAAACTGTGATCCAAGAACATTAACTTCCTCTCAAACATTACTTCAAAGGTGAAGCATTCAACATCAGGTATTCAATATGCTTAACCTGCAGGTGTTAGTCCATAGCCAAAAATACACAATCCAAAGTATTTTCTTCTTGACAGCATTAAGTATGACTAACAGTTTTAACAAGCAGTTTTAAGTATAACTAGCAGTACTAATTATACTTAGCAGTACTAATTGACAAGACTAACAGTACTAATCCTTTACAAAACTTTTACAAAAACATAAAGAGATATAGACATTAAGGATTAAGCATTCCAATACTTGAGACCAAGTACTGAAACCTTCCAGCATCAAAACCTTTTGTAAGAAGATCTGCAACATTATAATCAGTATGAATTTTAACCATTTGTATTAACTTTTTAGCATTGCAATCTCTTATAAAATGATGCCTAATCTCTATATGTTTTGTTTTAGAATGTTGAACATGATTTTCAATAATGCAGATAGTACTGTTATTGTCAATATTAATGACAGTATTCATGAAATTGTACCCATAATCCAGTAATTGATTTTGAATCCAGAGTACTTGTCCACAACAACTAGCAGCAGCCACATATTCAGCTTTAGTTGTAGAAGTGGCAACCACAGTTTGCTTCTTACACTGCCATGATATCAACCTGTTTCCCAAAAACTGACAACCTCTAAGTAAGAAGTTCCTATCTTAATTGCTCTAGCATAGTCACACAGTATAAAGCCAACTAGTTCAAATGGAGAATCCCTAGAATACCAAAGGCCTAATGTTGGTTTGCCTTTTAAATATCTAAAAATTCTCTTTACAGCTAAGAGATGTGATGTCTTTGGAGTAACTTGAAATCTGGCACATGCACATACTGCAAACATAATATCTGGCCTAGATGAGCCATGAGAATCATCAAAGACCCAATCATAGATCTATAGAGATGTACATCAACATCATCAGCATCTCCATCTTTGACTAAAGGTTTTTCCAAATCCAGTTGGAGTTAAGCAGACTTTCACATCAGTGTAGTTGAATTTCTTCAAAATCTCAGCTACATATTTATCCTGACTGATAAATATTCCATCTTCCTTCTGTTGTACTTGTAATCCTAGAAAGAAAGTAAGTTCTCCCATAGAACTCATCTGAAACTTATCCTTTATAAGCTTCTCAAATCTAGTACACATATCCTTGTTTGTAGAGCCATAGATAATGTCATCAACATAAACCTGTACAAGCAAAATATCTCCTTTTTGCTTCTTGATAAATAATGTCTGATCTATCTTCCCTCTTTTAAACCCATTGTCCAATAGATAGTTAGCCAATGTTTCATACCATGCTTTTGGTGCTTGATACAAACCATAAAGTGCCTTGACCACCTTGTAAACTTTGTCTGGATGGTCAGGATCTTTAAATCCTGGTGGTTGAGTAACATAAACATCTTCCTCAAAGTTCCATATAGAATGCAATATTCATATCAGTTGATTACAAGAAAAACCCCATAAAATAAAGCATAAGCCATAAAAACAATCTTATTGCCTCAATTCTTACCACAGGAGCAAAAACTTCTTCATAGTATATACCTTCTTCTTGTCTATGACCCTGTGCAACCAACCTTGCTTTATTCCTAATCATAATCCCCCTTTTATCTTTCTTATTTCTGAAGACCCATTTTGTTCCAATGGCCCTCTTTCCAATAGGCAAATCCACAAGTATCCAAACCTGTTAGAGTTTGAATTACAGAAGTTCTTCCTGCATTGCTTCCACCCAAGATAAATCAGATAGAGCTTTAACAATACTTGTAGGTTCAATCTGTGATAGGAAACAAACATATAAACAAGTATTCATGGTATTATGTGTTTTATGTTCATATACAACACTGAGAAACCCTTGTTCAGAAGTAGGTTTTGTCATTCTTCTTGTCTAAACAGATGAATTCACATCACC
>BQNB010013809.1:0-16836 GCA_026074375.1 Tanacetum coccineum
TGATGATTATAGCAGGTTTACATGGGTTTTCTTTTCAACAACTAAGGATGAAACCGGTGAGATTCTTAAGAACTTTATCAAAGAAATAGAAAACCTAGTGGACAAGAGAGTGAAAATAATCAAGAGTGATAATGGAATAGAGTTTAAGAATAAAGTGATAGAAAAAGGTATTAAGAGGGAATACAGTGTAGCCAGGACTCCTCAGCAAAATGGTGTGGCTGAGAGGAGGAATAGGACGCTAATTGAGGCTGCTAAAACAATGTTAGCTAACTCTAAACTTTTTAGAGGTTTTAAACCAACTCTAAGCTTTATGAGACCATTTGAATGTCATGTTACCATTCTTAATACTTTAGACAGTTTAGGCAAGTTTGATGGAAAAAGTGATGAAGGTTTCTTTGTTGGATATTCTTTGAGTAGTAAAGCTTTTAGGGTATACAACACTAGAACTAGGAGGGTATAAGAAAACTTGCATATTATATTTTTAGAGAATAAGCCTATGATAGAAGGGAATGGTCCAAAGTGGCTGTTTGATATTGATTCTCTAACCCAATCTATGAATTATGTACCAGTTGCTGCAGGTACAATCATTAATGAATCTGCAGGTACACAAGGAGAACTTAATGCAGGTACATCAGAAGAAATCAGTCAAGATTGCATTGTGATGCCAATTTGGAAAGATGCTTCATACTTTGATTCACCTTCCAAGGATGTTGATAATGGTGAACCAAAATCTGCTGCTGATGATCAAAAGCAGGTTGAAGATGGTCCAGATAATGAGAATGATGAAAAAGACAAGTATGAAGATGATAGCAGTCCTAAGGAAGTTAATACTGCTGGACAACATGTTAATACTGCCAGTCCTGAAGTTAATACTGGTCGTTTTAAACTTAACATTATTGATCCATCAGTTAATACTGCTAGTTTATATGATCAAGATAGCCCTAAAGACATGTTCACATTGGAAGCTAGTCATACACTTGAAGCCACTCATGTTAAGTTCTTCAGTGATGAAGATGAACCAGAAGTTGATTTGGGGAACATCACAAATTCCTATACAGTTCCAACCACTCCCAATACAAGAATTCATAAAGATCACCCAATTGAAAATGTGATTAGTAATGTGAAGTCATCTGTTCAGATAAGACAAATGACAAAACCTACTTCCGAACAAGGGTTTCTCAGTGTTGTATATGAACAGAAAACACATGATACCCTGAAAAATTATTTATATGCTTGTTTCCTATCACCGATTGAACCCACAAGCATTGCTAAAGCTCTATCTGATTCATCTTAGGTGGAATCAATGCAGGAAGAACTTTTGCAATTCAAACTCCAACAAGTTTGGATACTTATGGATTTGCCTACTGGAAAGAGGGCCATTGGAACAAAATGGATCTTCATAAATAAGAAAGAAGAAAGAGGGATTGTCATTAGGTATAAAGCAAGGTTGGTTGCATAAGGTCATAGACAAGAACAAGGTATAGACTATGAAGAAGTTTTTGCTCCTGTGGCAAGAATTGAGGCAATAAGATTGTTTTTAGCCTGTGCTTCTTTTATGGGTTTTTCGGTATATCAAATGGATGTGAATAGTGCATTCTTATATGAAACTATTGAGGAAGAGGTTTATGTTACTCAACCACCAGGATTTAAAGATCCTGACCATCCAAACAAAGTTTATAAGGTGGTCAAGGCACTTTATGGGTTGCATCAAGCTCCAAGAGCATGGTATGAAACCTTGGCTAACTATCTTTTGGGCATTAGATTTAAAAGAGGGAAAATAGATCAGACATTATTTATCAAGAAGCAAAAAGGAGATATTTTGCTTCTACAGGTTTATGTTGATGACATTATCTTTGGCTCTACAAACATGACACTGTGTACTGGATTTGAGAAGCTTATGAAGGATAAGTTTCAGATGAGTTCTATGGGAGAACTTACTTTCTTTCTAGGATTACAAGTATATCAGAAGGAAGAAGGAATCTTTATCAGCCAGGATAAATATGTAGTTGAGATTTTGAAGAAATTCAACTATACTGATGTGAAGTCTTCTTCTACTCTAGTTGATTTAGAAAAGCCTTTAGTTAAAGATGGAGATGATGATGATGTTGATATACATCTCTATAGATCTATGATTGGGTCTTTGATGTATCTTACAACATCTAGGCCAGATATCATGTTTGCAGTATGTGCATGTGCCAGATTTCAAGTTACTCCAAAGACATCACATCTCTTAGCAGTCAAGAGAATCTTTAGATATTTGAAAGGCAAACCAACATTAGGCCTTACGTATTTTAGGGATTCCCCATTTGAACTAGTTACTTATACTGATAGTGACTATGCTAGAGCAACTCAAGATATGAAGTCTACTACTAGAGGTTGTTAGTTTTTGGGAAACATGTTGATATCTTGGAAGTGTAAGAAGAAAACTGTGGTTGCCACCTCTACAACTGAAGCTAAATATGTGGTTGCTGCTAGTTGTTGTGGACAAGTACTCTGGATTCAAAATCAATTGCTGGATTATGGGTATAATTTCATGAACACTATGATTCAAATTGATAATAACAGTACTATCTGCATTATTGAAAATCCTGTTTAACATTCTAAAACAAAACATATAGAGATTAGACATCATTTTATAAGAGATTGCAATGCTAAAAAGTTAATTCAAATGGTTAAAATTGATACTGATCATAATGTTGCAGATCTTCTTACAAAAGGTTTTGATGCAGGAAGGTTTTAGTACTTGGTCTCAAGTATTGGAATGCTTAATCCTTAATGTTTAAATCTCTTTATGTCTTTGTAAAGTTTTGTAAAGGATTAGTACTGTTAGTTGTATCCATTAGTACTTCTAAGTATAATTAGTACTGCTAGTTATACTTAAGAATTGAGAGATATTGTGTGAGCATACAAACAGAAAGAGAGATTATGAGAGTCAATATTTGGTGATAGAAATCCTCTTTGGATGAAATTGAGGATAATATTGGTATCTCAATGTTAGTACTACTGGGCATTACTTAGTATTGTTGGGCATTACTTAGTACTGCTAGTCATATTTCAGTACTGCTGGGCTTAGAGTTAGTACTTCTAGGATAATATTAGTACTGCTAGGTGACCGTTAGTACTGTTTGAGCTATAACCGAATTTCCTTCACTAATTATAGCCATTGCAAAATTTTTGCCAACAACTTCGTCTATAGGTTTGACTAATTGGAGAATTCATGATCTTTCTATATAAACATAAGATTTCTTCAAGATAAGTACAAATCTTTTTCAGTCGGTCTAATTAAAAACCTTAAAAACTCTCTCATATCTCAATTGCCTCTACCAAACACTTATACTCTCTCCTAAGATCATATCCCAGAACCTTATTTAACTTTATCTTCATCTAATGGTGAATTTAGAATTTTGCAATAAGCACAACATGGTTGCATACCTAGAGAAGTCAGAAGGAAGTGAGGGGTTTCATGAAATCATTGATTTTCTCTCTGTAAGTCACATCTACTATGCCCTTACTGCAAGTCCAACCATTTATACTTCTCTTATTGACCAATTCTGCTTCTTTATGCACATTTGATGATGAAGTATTGGGTATTACAGCAACCATTGATAGAAAGGTTAACATAACAGTTTCAGAGGCCTCCATTAGAAGGCGTCTCAAGCTTGAAGATTCTAAAGGCATTTCCTCTCTCCCTACTATAGAAATCTTTGAGCAATTGGCTCTTATGGGGTATGTAACTACTTCTGATAGTCTTACTTTTCAAAAGGGACACTTTTCCCCATAGTGGAAGTTCTTCATTCATACCATACTCCACTTCTTGAGTCCTAAGAAGACTGCTTGGGAGTAGTTTAGTAGCAACATAGCTACTGCTATCATATGTCTGGCAACAAACGAGACTTTTAACTTTTCAAAATTCAATTTTAATGCCATTATAAAGAATTTGGATAGCACACACAAGTTTTTGATGTATCCTCGATTCATACAAATCTTTTTGAACAAACACTAAAGACTTATTTTCCCCCATACAAGAACCTATCCTACTCCCTCCCTTACACATAAACTGTTCAGCAACATGAAGAGAGTCTCCAAGGGATTTTTTAGGGTGATTACTCCATTGTTTGACACAATGCTAGTTCAGCCTTAGGGTGAAGAACTATCTATCCAAACCACTCCTGAGACATCCCCTTCTAAAATAACATCTTCACCGTCCTTATCATCCCATCACACATCAATCAGTGCCCTATCCACCTCACAACCACCCATCATACCTACTGAGGAGGCTGCTCCAATGCCCCATGAATCACCTCTCCATAGTGTTCACTCACTTGGACGTGATGAGGGCAATATGCAACAACATGAATTGATGGATTTGGTTACTAAGTTGACAGATAGAATTGGAGTTTTGGAGAAGGACTTGCAGCGGACAAAGAAGACTCATAGTACTGCTCTTACAAGACTAATCTTAAGAGTGAAAAAGTTAGAGAAAAATGTCAAGACAAGCAAAGCTAGGAGAAGGGCTCGGATTGTTATTTCAGAGGATGAAGATGCTGCACAGGATTCTTCCAAACAAGGGAGGAAGATCTCTGATATTGATACAGATCCTACAATCTCATTGGTACAACCTCAGCAAGATATGGAATATGATTTTGATGTTAGTACTGCTGAAGGATTTACCACTGCTAGTATACCAGTTACCACTGCTAGTGCTTCCATTAGTACTGTTAGCCCTCCAAGAGTTTCTACTGCTGAAGACATTAGTGGTGCTGAAACACTAGTCTATATTAGGAGGAGTGCATCAAAAGCAAAGGATAAAGGAAAAGTCATTATGCAATAATCTGAGCCACCAAAGAAAATCAAGAAAAGGGTTCAAGTTCAAATGAGCATTAATGAAGAATTAGCTAAGAAGGTATTTGAGGAAGAACAAGCTAGATTCAATGTTGAACAAGAAGCTAGATTTAAGGCAGAACAAGAACAAGAAAGGATTGACTTTGAAACAGCTTTAGAATTGCAAAAGAAGTTGGATGAAAGAGAAGAAGTTGCAGCTAAAGAAGCTCATGATATTGATTGAAGTGATCCTTCTGTGTTAAGATACCATGCTCTTCAGAATAGACCTTTCTCTGTAGCTGAAGTCAGGAAGAACATGTGCATGTATCTGAAGAATCAAGGTGGATACAAGATGAGTCACTTCAAGGGAATGAGTTATAAAGAAATAAGACCTATATTTGAAAAAGTATGGGATAAAATTCAATCCTTTGTACCCATGGATTCTGAAAAGGAAAAAGGTAGTAAAAAGAAAACTGGAGGAAGAAGAAAGAAATCACTTACTAGGAAAAGAGCAAAAGAAACTCTTAGTGAAGAAAGTGCTAAGAAACAGAAGTTAGAAGATCATACTGAGAAAGAAGAACTTCAAGTTTACTTGAACATTGTTCCAGAAGAAGAAAGTCTCAATCTTGAATCATTGGCAACAAAGTATCCAATAGTTGACTAAGAGACACAGATTCTAGCAAATGATAAATACTATTATCAAATCAAAAGAGCAGATGGAAGTGTTAAACATTACAAGATATTTAGTACAATGCTTTATGATTTTGATAGGCAAGATGTGCTATAATTGTACAGATTGGTCAAGGATAGATTTTAGACAGCAAGTCTAGAAGGTTATGACTTATTACTTTAGGTAGATCTGAAGACATTGATTGAACAAAATGAAGAAGATGAAATATGGAGAAATCAACAAGACTGGAATCTGATAAACTGGAAGTTACATAATTTTTGTGGAGTTCATGTGCTTTTAATGGATACTGGTTTAGTGATTCCCATGATGGTTGAAAAGAAATATCCTCTGTCACAAGATACTTTGTCAAAAATGTTAAGTAGAAGGCTTGAAGTAGATCATCAAAGTGAAATAGGTTATGAGCTCATCAAGTTTATCAAGTTACAAGTACTGCAGTAGAAGAGTGTTTGGAAGAATCCTCAGCAGACCAGACTAGAAGATTTGATTCAGAAGAAACTTGAGATTTGAAGGTAAATCACAAGTTTAGGGGAGGATTGTTGGGAATAAATCTTCAACTTCTAGTTTAAGAACTTAGTAATGCTCAGCATATAACTACCAGTACTAACTGGCTAGTACTGCCAGAAGGAAAATTAGTACTGCCAGTACTAACTTAATACTGCTAGAAGACTTAGTACTGCCAGAGAAGATTAATACTACTAAAGGAAGTCAGAGATTGTCAGAAGATAAGGATTACTTGGAGATGAAGATTAGAAGATAATTATAGAATAGATTGTATCTGAATATTCTATATGTTTATGTTTATCTTTAGTATATGTTGTAAGCTGACTAAGACTCCTTAGTCTATAAAAGGAGGCTCTAGGGCATTAGTTGAAAAACAAGTTTTCATAGTTGTCAAGTTGATTTAGAAAAGCTTCAAGGTTGTAAAACCCTAGTACTAGTGAAGAGCACTCGTATTATTGATCTAATAATATTGGATCATTTGGTTATATTCATTGTTCATTCTACTGCATCACATTTTACTGTTTTATTTATTATACTTCTAGATATTAAGGTGTAGATTACGCATACACTTTAGTATACATACAAAGTTTCTACAACAAGTTATTTTGGATTTATCCAAGGTAATTTAACCTTAGACAAGCTAAGGAATCGATCAAGGTTTGGGATCAACACGTGTTATAAACCAACAATGTAAAATTATGTTGTATATTATTTCTAGTTGGTCGCAGTTATAAGCCAACTATGTATTTTCAAGTATCAAGTGGTAGATATCGCCACTAATGTTGTAAATTATGTATATTATGGATGATTGGGAGTTGACCGTTATTGGAACGTTAACTAAGCGCGTTTTTGTTGATCTATGATCAAGACATTTATGTCTATGATTTTGTGTCTTTTTCATGGGGATGGTCGGGAAAGTAACTAGCAACATTGTTCCTTATTTGTTTGGACTTAATCTATTTGTTTTGTTCTTTTTATTTAATAATAATTATTTTCCCTTTCCTAATTCGTAACCTTGGGTCTTACTCGAATAAGGATGCGAGCAATTACATGTATCTATTCCATCGTTATGGATGTGTATGTGTGATTTTGTCCGCCTTGTTGGTGTATTACTTTTGGTGAAAGGATTAGAAGATTCCATATACTATATTGTTCTTCATCATAACCTTTGGTTTTACTCGAATGGGGATCTGAGCAATCATGTGTGTCTATTCCATCGTTATAGATGTGTACGTATGATTTTGTCGGCCTTGTTGGTTTACGACTATTGGTGAAGATTACTAATCTTATTCTTTAGCTTATTCGAGTTAAGGATCGAGCAATCACATATGTCTATTTCGTCGTTATGGATGTGTATGTGTGGTTTTGTTACCTTTTCTTGAATATTGGTATCGATGGAGATTGAAAAGAATGATCATACCTTAAACCTTAACCCAATTTACCCTTTTAGACTTGTCACTCCTTAGTTTAGTGGTGGAGATGTGTATCCTTGCCAAGCTTATGATAGAATACTCATCACAACCAAGAAATTGAGTGAATCAATTACATGTTACCACATAGATTAGTTGAGTGATTTGAGTGTTTTCATTTTCCTACTTCGTGAGGTGTTTGGTTGTGTGCAAGTAATGAAACAAAAAAATTGCTTAAAGGAAAAATCTTAAACCTTGGTTTGGGATACATTTTCATAAGTTTCCTAAAGTCTACTTGAGGACAAGTAAGATTCAAGTGGGGGGATATTTGATGACATCAAACAACGTCTATTTTATAGCAATTGATACTTAATTGATTATATTTATTATTTGCAGTAAATATCAATCATATGGTGAAAGTTAGTGAAAAGGCACGCATTTTGGAGCATAAACAAAGAGTTCAAGAAAGTCTACTAATTCTGACTACCTATACGCCGTATCATTCTAGAAGCATACGCCGTATCCAAGACGTTGACGAACTAAAAGACCATTGCCTGAATTTGAATAACACACCGTATCCACATCAACGATACGCCGTATATAATACTTTGGTCAACGAAGAAGAACCAACAGATTTCACATCAATACGTCATATCCATCAAGAAGATACGACGTATCCGTGCCATAACTTCACAAAGACATCCATGACGAGAAGACTCAATACGCCGTATCCAAAAGCTTTCATATGCCGTACTAAGATGAGGTTGATAAATATTCTGGAATATTATAATCGTAGAGCCTACGCTAAATACCTCATACGCCGTATCCCACATCAGTCAATATGGCGTATCGACCCTTTTCCAAACTCTATAAATACAAAACCCTAAACTTAGTTTTAGGTATGCTTTTAACTACCAAGTTCGATTTTCAAAAGATCTAAGAAGCTAGGAAGGTCCAGAAACGTGCTTCAATCCATAGGGAAACCCATGTAATTCCTACACTCTAAATACGCGTTCGGTTTTTGGTATCATTCATTAACTTGGTTAGTTTACCTTAATCATTCGTCTATGACATTTGTATTCGTTACAATGGTTATTGGCTAATACCTTTAGGTATTAGCCAAGTTTATGATAATTTAATGTTTGGTTTATGTTTATTTTGATTGCTTCTTATAAGTTGTGTGTTGCTTTATGTTTATCAATTTATACTCATTTATGTGCTTAAGTATATGACCTATCATTCAACTGGATCTAGAAAACAGACCAAGTGGACTAGATGCCGGGATAGCTCTACATATTGAAATTTATATATCTAGAGTAATAGGATCACAAATATTAACCTGTCTTTGCCTTTGGTTTAGTGAACAAGTTGGACTAGTAGTTGACCTAGGATTAACAAATAACGTTCTGATTCCTTGGGTAAAGATCTGGACAGTGGACTACTAGTATATAAAGAGCCGTTAAGTAGTATATAAAGAGCCGTTAAGTAGTAAGTTAGTAAAGTATCGATGAGCTAGGATTTAATAAGATTACCATTATTGTTTTCTAAGATAGATTATAATTAACCACGGGTGCTTTATGCGGATTTGGTTAATTATGACAGGATTGCCAAGTCTAGGTTTTAGGAAAAAGTACCGCCTAAATCTAGGAATGATATATCAACAACGAGATAAGAGAATCATTGCACTTATAAACTAAAACCTGCATTTTATTAGATTAAACATGGTTAATATGTTTTTCTTACATTAGGCTTGACCACTTCTTTATCTTTTGTGTATCAACTTGTGTGTGTTAATTGTCATCAAAACCTTAGGTTAGATAACTAAACCTATGCTAGTCTCTCAGACTCAAAACTCCCCTTTTGCCATTAGTTTAGGTTTAACTTAGGTTTAACATAGAATAGAATTAATTAGGACTAACATAGATAACTAAAATAATGATAGATTGAAGTATTAACGCTCTCGCTCTTAGTGATCGACACCTTACTTACCAACGAATCTACAACTGATCGGGTACACTGCCCGTTAGTGTTTTTCTAGGTATAGTCGAAAAAATATAAATAGTAAAACTTGATAACAAATAATACATACGCACAATGACACATCAAGAACCTATCGTATAAGCCTAGGTTTAGCATCCTGTTTATTCAATAAGTACTTCAATGCAGAATCATCAGTGTAAACTATAGTTTTTGATAAAATAAGATAAGGACAAAATTTATCAAACGCAAAAACAACTACAAGAAGTTCTTTTTTAGTAGTGGTATAATGTTCTTGAGCATTATTTAATATTTTGCTAGCGTAATAGATTGGCTTGAATCTTCCATCTATTCATTGTCCTAATACAGCTCCATTAGTTCAAAAGGCATATTCCAATTGGGAGATATTATAATAGGCGCAGTGGTTAATTCTTCTTTTAAAATATTAAATGTCTTTTTGCAATCATCAAAAAAATAAAATTTTGCGTCTTTTAGTAAAAGTTGAGCCATTGGTTTGGATATCATAGAAAAATCTTTAATAAACCTACGATAAAAACCTGCATGTCCTAGTAAACTCCTAATACCTTTTAAGTTTGTTGGGTAAGGTAATTTAGCTATTACATCGATTTTAGCTTTATCAACTTCAATTTGTGAGCCAGAAATTTTGTGTCCTAACACTATGCCTTCTTTAATGAATTTAGCCAACATTTCATCAATAATCAACCTCTTTTCAGGATAAGCAAACTAGTTGGAAGGGAATTAAAACATGGTTCCTAAAACAAAAGACAAAATTCAAAGTAAAACTATTCTAAAAAAACAAACTGATAAGCTAACTAAGACAACTGTTGTATCAGACGATCGATACGCCGTATTCAGTAAACTAGATATTCCGTATTGATGTTTGATGTCAAATACGTTGTATAAGTTTTGAAAAGTAGATATGCCGTATTCAAAGGGGTGAATACGCTGTATCGGGTATTCAAACAGAAAAAACAGCAGTAAAAACAATGCAGAAAAAACAAATAAAACACAAACACATAAAAACACAAAATAATTAGAACACAAAACAACATACTAACAAAAAATAAACTAAAAACACAAAACCTAATCTAAAATACTAATAAACAAGTATTAAACAAATTTACTCCCCGGCAGCAGCGCTAAAAACTTGATGTGTCGTTTAGTATATAGGTAATTATATTATCAAGTTTTACTATTTATATATTACCGACTTTACCTATTAACTAACACCAACGAGCAGTGTACCCGATCAATTGTAGGTTCGTTGGTAAGTAGGGTGTTGATCACTAAGAGTGAGTGTTAATACTTTAATTTACTAGTATTCTAGTTATCTATGTTAGTCCTAATTAATCTTAATTAAACCTAAACTAACGCAAAGGAGGGTTTTCAGCCTGAGAGACTAGCACGAGTTTTGGTTTAATCTAAACTAGATAAGACAATTAACACACACAAGCTTAAACACACATCATTTTAATCCCAAAAAACACACTAATATGGACTAATAACCATAAAATATGAGTAATTATATTGCAAATATATTTTGTTTGTGTTATTATGTCTTGCAGGTACAAAGGATTGAAAACAAAGCAAAAATGGTGATTTTTGGGTGGACGACGTTTTCACTTTTATCGAGGTTCAAACGAAGTCGTAAAAATTCCCCGAACACTCCATTGGAAAGAGCACGAAATTACGAATCTATCGGTACCTTCCTCGCCTTTTGAACCTTTCTTATTTGAACCGGTCAAACCTTATTTGACCCTTTATTAATAAATGAACTTGACCTGGCAAAATATATATATATATATAATATATATATAATATATATAATATATATATATATATATATATATATATATATATATATATATATATATAGCTTATTCTCACACGATCGAATAAGCTTCTACCTTATTTTAGATTCTTTCTTTTTCTTATCTTGCTTTCGAATAAGCTATCTTAGCTTATTCGATTTGCTTATTTTAAGCTTTTTGGTTTATTAGATCTAATCCTTAAATATACTCGATCCGCGTTCATTTTTCGGAGTTGAACACCTTAGTTTCGAGTGGATTTAGATCTAAAAGTTTTCATTTTTATTAGCTTATTATCTTTAGAATAATCTCTAGCTTATTAATATATATTGTTTATCATAACCTTGCTTGTGCTTTATTGTTGATGGAACTTATTCTACCTCTTTGGCGTGGAGCTTAAGGGTTGTATAAGCTAAGTTTAATTTCTAAGTTTAGAGCTTTACTAGATTTTACAAACTTATTAGTGTATAAAGTTTATAACTTTATCATCTAATTAATCGAATAAAGTCT
Source organism: Tanacetum coccineum (assembly GCA_026074375.1). Taxonomy (NCBI): domain Eukaryota; kingdom Viridiplantae; phylum Streptophyta; class Magnoliopsida; order Asterales; family Asteraceae; genus Tanacetum; species Tanacetum coccineum. The sequence continues at coordinate 11,739 of BQNB010013809.1, forward strand.
AATAAAGAAGTAAACTTGGTGTTTTATTTAGTTTATATAATCGGGTGGTTATTTCGTCTTCGTAGCTTAGATCGGGTTCTACTTTTCTTCCTCTCTCTTTACTTAGTAGATTTAGTTTAATTAGTTTAAAATGTTTATTATTATTGATTTGATAGTTAGCTTGATTAGTGAGTAAGTTTTTATATATGCTTTGTTAAGAGATAGTGATTTGTGAATAAGTGAGTAAAAAAAAAGGATTTGATAAGTAATAATTGACGATTATTTAGATTTCTTATTTTAATATTTTGAAGGGCAAAATCTGAAAAAATAATCAAACATCAAATCTAGTAATTAATACCAATATAAAATATCGTTTTTAAAATAAACCAACGTTGTGAGAAGATAATATTTTTACGGGTGCTAATTCGTCAATTAAAACCATTTTTCACACTTAGTGACCTTTTTGCCTCACTTAACAAGCATATTCGTTTTAACATATCTTTTAGATCATCTAGCTTAATATATCTTAGTTTAATTCATTAGTATAATTTTTAGTAATTTTAAAAATAGTATCTTTAGCATTAAGAGTAGTTTTAAAAACCAAACTAAAAATACTTGATAATCAAGCATTAAATGTTAGACATTAACGTAAATCTCAATTCAATTTTCGTCGTGGATTCAACATCTGGAAGATTAATTATTACTTTTCCTAAAGTAATTTTTACATCTAACGGGAATATTATTATTACTTCGACACGTTCTCACGAACGCTATCAAGCAAAAACATCACTATGCCTACCACCTAACCCCCTAATTTAATTCTAGCCCTCACAATCTCATTCGTTCTAAATCATAGATCATGTCCTCAGATAAGAGAAGCTCCTTTATGTCATGCTTCACTCTATCCTCCCACTTAAATTTTGGTCTACCCCTTCTCCTCAAGCTATCGACTACCAAAGTTTCTACTCTCCTAACTGGTGCTGACAGTGGTCTTCTCCTAACATGTCTAAACCACTTCAACCATCCTTCCCTCATCTTGTTGATTATAGTCTCAACTTCAAGCTCCGTATACACTCCATTAGGAAACATGTCAAGCATTGTTTAACCACAAGTCCACCTTAGCATTCTTAACTCCGCAACTTCCATCCTATTAGCTAGAGCTTTCGCAATAGGCCAACACTCTGACCTATACAACATAGAAGGTCTAATTGACACCCTATAGAATTTCCCTTTCAGCTTGAGAGGGACATTTCTATCACAAAGGAATCATGTGCCCGCCCTCCATTTTAGCCATGCTGCTTTAATACGGTGGGTTACGTCTTCGTCAATCCTCTCGCATTTGTGCATCATCGATATGAGATATCTAAAAGACTCTTTAGGTTGTAGGATCTTGTCTCCAGTACATATATCTACTTCTTCGTTGTAGGTGATCTCAACGTTACCAAAGTCACATCTTAGATATTTTGTCTTCTCTCGGCTAACACTTAGGCTGTTGTCTTCTAGTACTTTTCTCTAGTTCTTAAGTCTGTTGTTTAAACCTTCCGTCGATTCCGAAACAATCACAATATTATTAGCGAAAATCAAGCACCATGGGATGTCCTCCTTATCCTTTCGATAGCTCATCAAGGATCAAAGCAAATAGGTATGGGCTAATTGTCGATCCTTGGTGTAGCCTAACTTCCACGAGGAATAAATCTGTGTTTCCGCTTGAGGTTCTAACCTGGGTCTTCGCACCATCATACATATCCCTAATAACCTTAATGTATCTCCTTGATGCTCCTTTTTCAATTAGGGTCTTTCAAATCAACTCTCGTGGTATGCTATCATACGCCTTTTCTAGATCTAGGAAAGCCAATTGCAGGTCTCTTTGTCTCTCCTTATACTTCTCCATAAGGCTTCTAATAAGGTGTATTGCCTCGATCGAAGATCGTCCGAGCATAAAACTAAACTGGTTCTCAGACACCGTAGTCTCTCTTTGCAGCCTTCTCTCGATCACTCTCTCTCAAAGCTTCATGGTGTGACTAAGAAGCTTGATACCCCTATAGTTGCCGCAAACTTGCGCATCACCTTTATTTTTGAAGATATGTATGACGCCACCGTGTCTCCACTCTTCAGGCATCTTCGCGCTTATAAAGATCTTGTTGAAGAGGCTAGTAAGCCAGAGAATACCCTCGTCCCCTAGGCTTCTCCAAGCTTCTATGGGTATTTGGTCTGGTCCTACGACCTTATTTCTCCCCATCTTCTGTAAGGCAGTCCTCATTTCTGTCTGGCTAATCCTCGAGTAGTAGCATTCGAATTACGACAGTATGCTAGCTAGGGTCCACAACTTCTTCGCGTCCCTCCAGTTCTCTCGTGTTGAAAAGAGAGGAAAAGTATTATCCCTATCTTTTCTTGATCCCTTCGTCGTCCGTAATGGTTCGACCTCCTTCATCTTTTATAAAACATGTTTCCCCTATATCCCTTCTTCTCTCTCGGGCTTTTACAATCATGAAGATATCGTTTTCTCCTTATTTAGAGTCAAGTTTCTTGTACAGTTCTTCATACGCCTTCTCTTTTGGTTGGGCTACGAGTTTTTTAGCTTTCTTCTTAGCTTCTTTATACTTCTCACGCGCCATAGACCGCTCCTCATGATTACCTTCCCGACACGAAAGTAGCTCACTAAACATTGCTTGTTTCACTGCGACTTTAGATTGCACATCTTCACAAAGCCACCAAGATTCCCTACGGGCCATATGGGTCTTCGATGTCCTAATAGCCACACCAAAGGAATCCTTCACTACATCTTTGATGATACTTGCAAGGATGTTCTACATAGAATCTGCATCGCTAGCAGACATAGCCTATATTTGTGTAGAAATACCCTCTACAACTCTTGTTCTGAGCACCTTCGTTGCGTTACCATTGAGATTCTTCCTCATGATTCTTGGAACCACACTACTCCCCCTATGTTGAACCCTCTTAACTAGAGTGTCTAGTGCCATTAATCTGTGTTGAGAAGAGCATGCTTCTTCTGGAAAGACTCTGTAGTTTTACACGCTTTGAGGTCTCCTCGTCGCACCAACAAATAATCAATTTAGGTGTAACGACCCCCGCTCCGGAATGTAATCAGATGATGGTCTCTCTTCTTGAAGTATGAGTTTACAACAACCAAGTCTTGGGCAATAGCAAAATCTAAAATCGAGCGACCTTCCTCATTTCTCACTCCATAACCGAAGCCTTCGTGGACACCCAAGTATCCCTCCGTCGTCGCCCCTATATGACCATTCAAGTCACCTCTTAAAATAAGTCGTTGGTCCGTCTGAGTCTCCCTAACGACCTCGTCTAGAGAATCCCAAAATGTCTTCTTTTCTTCCTCACTATGAGGATAGTTATTTTCAACCAAGTTTATGTACAATCAATTGATTAATGTACAATCGAACATAAGAAAATAACTACAAAACTATTTAAGCCTCTCTAACTTAAAATTTTTATTTAAAGTTCGACCTATTTTTATAATTATAACTCTTTAACATTTAGCAGTATTAGGGGGGCGTGTGGATCATTAATATTAAAAAAATACACGTTTCTCAAGGTTGTTTTAATGTTAAAAAAAACTTACAAAACGCACCCTCAAACTTTGTGAGAAGTTACTAAAACGACCTTCAACTTTTACCTATTTACGACTTTTTTATATGACAAACTTGATTTATCAAATATGCAACGTATATCTATCGATTCATTCGTAAAAAAATATGCTACCGGAAAGATCTTCGAATTGCGAACAAAATGATCCAAATGTTGGAATGCTTCTGATATACGCACGATTTTATAAAAAAATGTTGAAGTTTAGTATATATTTTATATAAATAAAATTATAAAACCGTAATATACGGAAATAGTCCTTGAGGTTATCGGTTCGTTGCAGAGTTAGTCCTTAATGATTAACTTTATAACGAAACACTAACCGAAGGACTATTTTCGTAAAAAAATCCATAAACAGTTTACGAAAATAGTCATTGGGGTTATCGGTCGTTTGCAAAATTAGTCTTAATAACTAGCTTTCTATACGAAATAGTCTTTTGGTTATTATTCCGTTGCAAAGTTAGTATTTAACGTAAAACCCGCACTCCGCGACGGAGCTTGATAAAAACCTGTTTATCCTCGTTAAAATAAAAGATTACTCCGTAGTTATTTTCTCCCCGGTGACTCAGTGAGTGAGAATATCAAATTCTGAAAAAGCCTATAGACGCTACCTTGGCTTTTGCTTGTCTTGTTCGTCGGTCTGCGTATTTGATCGAAATCATCATTTCTTTCTGTGTTAAAAATTCTGAGATAAAAAATGCATTCAAATCATCTGCTTCTCGAAGAACCAATCAGGATGGCTTCCATCCTCGAACCTTCCAAACCCGTAATTTTCTTTCTTTCTTTCTTTGTAATTCATTATTAATCATGTTTTGAATTTTATCATGATGTTTTTTGTAGAGTTTTTTTCCTGCGATGACGAAAATTGTGGGAACTTTAGGACCTCGTTCTCGATCTGTTGATGTTATTTCTGGTTGTCTTAAAGCTGGCATGTCTGGTATGATCACTTTATTTTTAGGTTGTCTTTGTTTTTTAGATGTTTTAGAATAAACCCGAAAGCAGAGAGACTGCCTCGAGTAAGAACTCCGGGTCTTTTTGACTCATTGTACTATCAAAATTCGTTAACACTCATGCATTATTAAAATTTGTTAATTGAGTCAATTAATATTAAAAAAATAATAATTCCGGCAACCCGATAGCTCAAATTAACAAGTTACCCCTTTCGAAGTGTCTAAATATTTGTCATCTCATCCAATATTAAAAAATAATAATTCCAACTCATTTTTAGAAATTATTTAACAAACTTTTTTTTTTGTTAAAAAACAACTAATAAAAATGTGTTGTAAATGACGCGTCAAATAACATAGCACATGGTTTGGACACGTAAGCAATTGGTATGCTGTATTTGGTTACCGAAATGATATTAATGATTGTTTTATAAAAGTTCAGTTTCGATAATGTCTCAATTTCCAGTTTTCGATAGTACACTGAGGTAAAAAAACCCCAAAAATAGTACAGTGAACAAAAACACAAAGTACAACGACTTGTTTGTATATTA
>BQNB010013809.1:29526-76430 GCA_026074375.1 Tanacetum coccineum
GGGGCTGGTTAGCTTGACCTGCAAACGCTTTTTTCCAGTTTGTATCTTTTTATAAATAATGCATGTGAAAAATATACAACAAACAACTATATTGTTGCAATAATAATATAGTTTTTTTGATAACGCGATTTAAAAGGTTGTACTTCAGCAAAATACAGTCTGGGTAAATTTTGTCTCATTTGTGCGGTCCATTAGTAGCCAGATTGGCTCGGGTCCTATTTTCCACCACTACGTTGTAGTTTAACTACCGTAAACCCTACGCTTTTGATTATGGTACCTGGCATCTAGTTTTGTTCTGCTGTAAGACATATTTACATAGTTGTGAAGAATTATTTGGCTTTTGGTAGTACTTTGTTTTCTTGACGTTTAGGAATGTAGTAGAGACACAAATTCAATGTTGACTATTACTTGCAGGCAGATAAGGTTTTCAATCAAGACTTGTACTTCAAGAAGACTGTCAAATATGTTGGAGAACCAATGACTCACCTGGAATCAATTGCATCATCAGCGGTATCTAAACAAACATTGCTTGTAGAGTTCCCTGAATTTATTGGGTTTCTAATGGGGTGACCTGATCGATATATTTGATGCAATTCTTAGGTACGTGCAGCTATTAAGGTGAAGGCATCTGTTATTATTTGCTTTACATCTTCAGGAAGGGCTGCAAGGTATATAAAATTTTATGCGGTGCTATGTGTGCTAGCTTTGTTGATTATCGTCTTAAACTTGGCAACATGGGGGTTAGGCGGGTTGACTAATGGGTCAAAAAAATAATTGTTTTAGCTGTCAAATCGGGCCGGGTGGGTTGACATGTAAACAATTTTTTGTCTATCTGTTATTAATTATCAATGCCGAAGTTATGAATACTATAGCAATAATATCACAATTATAATTTATATTCTGAAAAATACGTTTCGAGAGCCTTCTATGCATTGAAAATACACTTTGGTGACTTTCAACCTGTTTGACATGTTCTTGTTTTAGCTAGAAATTTCGTGGCTTTAAATGGCCGCCTCTACTTTAGTACTCTATTTCGTTTTGATATAGTTCATTATCCTCTTCAGGATGTATTTTTGCTTAGATTGTACAAATAAAAAGATTTCGTTCTTTACACTTGTTTACAAGAAGTGATCTCGGATCTGGTTAATTTGTTTATTAAATCCACAGATTGATTGCAAAGTACAGGCCAACAATGCCAGTCATATCAGTAGTGATTCCCAGGCTAAAGACTAATCAATTGCGATGGAGTTTCAGTGGCGCGTTTGAGGTACACATTATTATATATAAACTCCCCCTTCCCACTGGCTGTGTTTTTGTCAGTTACTAGTATATATTATTTTGGGGTTTGCTAATTGCTCAATACAAATTGTTTAAACTGATGCATTGTTAATTTTGTGAATTGATGAGTAGGCAAGGCAATCACTTATCGTCAGAGGTCTTTTCCCCATGCTTGCTGATCCCCGACATCCTGTGAGTTCTGATATTTAATTCTTTATTGCAATACATTCTTATGCTCTAGATTTACTAATATATTTGTTTTAGCTATAATCACAAGAGTGTTGTGAAATTAAATAGTTAAAAAGCAACGACTGGACACTTACATTTGAAATCTTTATTTTTTTTGGGACAAATGGAGTAATTGAGGAAATACTTCTAAATAACCCCAAAGTCGGTTTCAGATATCTCCTCTATTCAACTTTCTATCAAAATGAAACATATTCTTTCTGTCCCAAAAAAATGCAACATTTGTTCGTTAGCAATTGTTGCAAAATACGCATGGTATTAATTTCCATCTGCAAGTTTTCTCTGGCTTCTCCTGCTTAAGAGTATTTGGGTCTTTATTCATTACATTTTTCCTCTTTTATTTCCTTATATTTTTTCCTGATACACTATGGCTGCTCATTTCAATTCGGACACTCATAACTCAAACACTCCTTTTGTCCATTATAATCTTTTTATAAATAATTAATGTTTTACATATGATTACAAAAAGTAATATTTGCACTTTATGATTAAAGTTGTTTGGGAGGTTGATTCATGAAAAATGAAGTTTGGGTGACTTTCAACCTGTTTGGCTCGTTCCGATTTTACCCGTTTGTCCCATTGGAGATAAAATAACCCAAATCAACCCATTTGTTAGTTAAGGCGTAATACTTTCCATGTCTATATTCATGGATATCATGTGATTGAAACACAGAACAACGATTTGTGTTCTTACCATAATTACTCTTGATTCTGAGACATGCTTTTTAGTGGCACAACTCGTTTAACCTACATTACTTTTAGGCTGAATCTACAAGTGCAACAAACGAGTCGGTCCTAAAAGTTGCACTTGACCATGGAAAGACATCAGGAGTGATCAAATCACATGATCGAGTTGTGGTTTGTCAAAAAGTGGGAGATGCTTCAGTTGTTAAGATTATCGAGCTTGAAGACTAGAAAGAGGGCGCAGGTAACATCTTCATACCACACTTATAAAAGGTATTATTCATCCTAATGTTTGTAAGTAGGCGTTGGATATATCGCCACCAACTACTAGGTCTCTCAAAAGCCTTGAGCTTTTGGAAACTTTAGGCTATCAGTTTAATGCATAATACGTGACTGTAAAACCAGGCACAACGTTGGTTCTAGACAATTAGGACCCAAAGACCCACTTTCTTGTGTTAATAATCCCTGCCCTTCTTTTTTGGGTCCCGTTATAATTTAATAAGATGCATCTGTGATTTATGTAAAATTGTATATCATTGTTTCTTTCTTTTTTCTCTTTTATCATTGTTTTTATTTTGTCATAAAACACTAATTCACAAAAAATGATTATGTCGCTTGATAATATCCATTTTGTTATACTACTGCAATCATGTGTTTTAATCTTAAGTGATGTTATACGGGACGCTTGACCTCTTAGGATGTGTTTGGCGCAACAATAAGGATTATAAGAGTATACGCATATTTATAAGCCCAGCTTGATTGACCAAGCTTTTTTAGAGCCTCCTGGGAAGTATAAGCCGGTGAAACAAAAACTACTTGGAGTATGTTCGACAAAACGTCTTGAAGCTGAATCCAAAGTTTTTATTTATAGCTGGAGCTTATATATTTTGAAGCAGTTGATGAAGCTGAATTTCATAAATTAGAATGACATAAGTAGGCATATACAAATATAAAACCCAAACATGAAACAATTATTAAAAAATGTCATGCCATAAATTACAAAGTCCTTATATAAACATGCTGCTTATTTCTTTTTTTAAAGCACAAAAGTCAGTTTTGATATTCAAATACTTTCTGCTTTTATAAAGCAGTTTTCCGTAAGTAAATAAGGAGTTGCTTATTTCAGAATTAAAATTAGCTTTTACAATTGTATTCAACCTAAAATGTTTAATCTTAATCCTAATTATGCAAATCTTATATCTACTGGAAGCATATTCGTTATACATTGCTTAATCTTAATTCTAATTACACGAAATCACAAGAAAAATAAAAAATTCTCAATTTTGATTTGGTGCTTAATCGATCTCTAGACTCAGAAATTAAAGGAGATAATGACGAAATAACTAACAATTAGTGTTGTTTATGATTAAGTGATAATCCTTGATTGCACCTTGAATTTGAGTTTTGGTGTTTGATTTTGTGTTTTTTGTGGTTTTGTGTTCGTCAGTCGCAACAACGGAGAAACAAAGGGGTGTTTGGCCAAAATGGAAAAATAAAACGGGTATATTGTTGAAGTGCAGGCGGCGGTCTCGGATATATATGGACCGCCCTTTGATAAATCAGGGACCACCCATATTTATGGGACCGTCACCTGCTGAATGATTTTTGGGTTTAGTTTTTGACGAAATTTACGAAAAAGGTGACATTTTAATTTGCATTTTACGAATTAAAAATGCTTAAATATTTCGGATGAAATAATTGTTGGGTCCAGTTCCCGAGTATTTCAGTCTTTCAGTAGATTTAAACATAAAATCCCCTAAGTGTTACTCAAGCTAAAGTCTTTCAGTTTGAGTCGTTGAAGTTTCTTCAGCGTCAGCTCTTCAGGTCCTTAGAAGATTGGAAAGTATCTTCACTTCAGTTTATGCAGCGGTACAAAAACTGAAGAAGGCTTTTGGTAAGAGCTTCAGTTCAGCTTGGTTAACAATTTCAAGTTGAACGTTGTCTATCTCTTTAACAGAAGTTGAAACGTGTTGTTTCACTTCTAGAAGGTTACAAGGCGGGAAAAAGATTGCTTATCAAAAGGAATAAAACAATCTCCTTGAAAAAGTAACTTCTAAAGTTGGTATGGAAATATAACAACTTTTCCTAAAAGACAGTACCTAATACTAGAAAGCAAACGTGCATAAACGTTATCTCTTCCAATTAATGTGATACACATTGAAGAGTTCATTTATCTCTCAAACAAACCGAACGATACTACTGAAGCTAAAGCTTCAGTTTAGTCATAAGTAGTTTGTTTTCTTACTCTCTTAACTTTGATTAGAGTTTAAGTTCGAAGGAGATAACACCCCAATTGTCATTCAACCACCTTACTATTTCGCAAGCAAGGTGTGTCATAGATTCTTTATTTGATTCTAATAAGAACCTATACTTTGAAAAGTACTTATGTGTGTTTTAAACTTGTTCTTTATATTCTTCATATATATTTGTTTAAAACTCACTTCGTTGCCATGGAATCTGATTAGTTTAACTTGATAAACCTTATATCAGATTCCAATGGACCAACAAGTAGTATCAGAGCCTTTTGGTTTATAAAATCACCTTAAAAGGACATATAAAGGCTCAAAGATTTTTAAAATCAAGATCCATCTTAAATGGAAGCAGTAGAAGTACCACAGACTCTTGAATACAGGGGTGGCTAGTTAAATGCCGCTTCTATACTAGAGGTGGAAAATTTTACCAATTGGAAAAAGAGGTTCATGTGCCATATCATTGGTATGGAACCTCAATTTGAAATAATCATTTCAAACGGTCCTTATATCCCTATGGCAGCTGGTCAAATGAAGCCAGAGACACAATGAACACCTGAGGAAAGAAAAGCTGATAACTTAGATCAGCGACTCAAAAGTCTCATTATGTCTGTGCTTTCAGATGACCAAATGAACTCTGTCATAAACTGCTTAACTACAAAATCTACCTAAGATGACCTGGTACTATATCATGAGGGGCCCTCTGATGTGAAAAAAAGTAGGGTCATGGACCTGAAGTTGTGCTATAAGACCTTCAAATTCAAAGAGGGTGAATCTCTAAACTTTCACCATTTATAAAGCTTTGATGAATGAATTAGTAAATGATGGCATTAAACTTTTAAAGCTTGAGATAAATACTGGTTTTATAAATAGGTTACCAAAGAAGTGTCTAGCTTTCAGCCAAAGTCTCATAAACACAAATCATGTGAAAGAATCTGAGCTTGCTTCTCTATTTGGTAAACTCAAATATGAAGAAAACCTTATAAACAATATTTATGATACTAACAAAGAGAAAACTCTTGTCCCTGCAACTCCACTTTCAACTGCCTTTTTCTCTTCTTATATTGTCCAGGACTTTCAAGATAGTCCTGATGATGAAGAGGATACAAGAAGCAATTAAGAGTACACGAATGACCTTGAAAAAGAATACCAAGCAAGAGCTCTTTTAGCCAAATCTAAAAGGTTCTTCAAAAAGGGTACTCAAAGGTTTAGCAGTGCAAAAGCAACTAACCTATACTGAAATGCACAAATGTGGCACAAAAAGGTCTTTTTGCTAAGAGACTGTTGGTTTCAAATGTCATAGTCCGTCATTTCTGTACTTTTTCAAACCATAAACTATCCTCACATTCTTCTGCAGACAATCTCGAATATGGCATAACAAAAAGACTTTGAAGTCAATTACTAACAAGTCCCCAAAGCTAAACTAGCACTCCTCTCGTTCTAGTGCATCGGCTCCAGTTGTCCTCGGAATAAACAAATGGTCTAAATTGCTGTGATAACGTATGATTGAGATGAAGAAGAATGACCAGAAGTTATTATCTGATGACAATGAAGTAACTGAAGTAAAGCTCTTATGGCTTTGTGATGAAGATAGTTTATCGTTGGCACAAAAACAGTTCAGAAATTGCGTGAATGATTTAAGATCTCACTATAAAGGTACACATCTGATGACCAAAGAAATGTTTAGTTTCTATCCATCATGCTTATTTTTTAAACTCATCGTGCATGATTTCTTGAGCCGACCGGCGTGAAGAAAGTATCATACCAACTCTTGACACGTTGAATCTCGAATTAATGTCATGACAAAATATATTGAAACAATGATGAGATTTGAACCTTTCTTATTATTGTAAAAAGTGTAGTTATCTACCAATTCTATATGTTATGTTCATGATTTAATAATGAAAAGTTTTAACACTATTCGCTACATGCTTTAGAATCTTGTTAAGATGATAAAAGCTTTCTTTAAGTTTGTAACATGATTAGGTTTTTCGAAATCAATGAATCTCGGAGGTTGTGCCACGTATACCTCATCATTGATAAAACTATTAGGAATGCACTTTTTACGTCCATTTTAAATAATTTAAAATCTAAGGCACAAGCATAAGCTAATAAAATCCTAATTGACTCTAATCTAGCTACCAGAGCATATGTCTCGTCGTAATCAATACCTTCTTGTTTATTATAACTTTGTGCTACTAGTCTAGCCTTATTTCTAGATACAACGCCATTTTCGTCAAGCTTATTTCTAAATACCCACTTAGTTCCTATAATCTTCATAGACTTAGGTTGTGGTACTAACTCCCAAGACTCCAACTTTCATTTGGTACTAATTGATTTAATTTTCTTCTTGCTCATCTTGCAATTATCCAACTCTGTCTTTAAAGCCTTCACTTATATTATAAGTTATATAGATTGATATAAAACAAGAAATTATTCTTGGTTTTGGGGCTTGTGACATTAGATTTCTTTAGTTAAGGTTTCCTGTGATGTTGTCTAATGAATGTTTCTTAGATTTCTTAATACTTACGATTTTGTCAATTTCTAAAGTTTCATCCTCAGTCATTTTTTAAGTTTTCTTTTTGGTAACATTAATTGCTTTTTCTTCATCTAAATCATCATCCACCAAAGGTGATGTTTTAGATGGGGAGGAGTTTCATCGAATGTCATGTTTAGTGATTCTTCGATTTTCATTATGTGTTTGTTTAGGATGATGTTAGGTATTATCTATTTTGGGAGTAGTAAACCTGGAAGAACTTTCGTTTGGACTTTGGGGTCCGACTTGGTGAGGTATAGTCTTTTGATGTTCAGTATGAAGCATTTGTTCCAATCACTTTTGAAGTAATCAAGAGTAGGTTTCCCTACTTCTCAGAGTTTGATATTATGGTGGTTTTTTCCTATGATGGGTACTAATCAAGTTACGATTAAGTATGTTAGGTTCGATGTATTCTATGAACGTTACACCAACACTTTTTGTCGGTAATGATTATTCATTTAACATGTTATTATCATCTCTTGTAGAGTTCTATATTTCCTTTACTACTACACCTTTGATCTGTGGAGTGCGTATAGCGAGAAGTTCATGAGTAATTTTTATTAGGTATTACAAAACTCTTTCAAATTGCATTTCAATTTATCAAATTATCGACATGATCCTTTCCATAATTGATATATTAGACATCCCTATTGATTTTGTATTTTCCTTATTAAGATTTCAAAAATTTCGCTCGAAAGCCTAAGTTTTGGTTTTAAAGTTATACTTGTCCACGTAACCAGAAATAGTTTAATCTACTTATACTAAGGTGTAGAGGTTTTCTTCGTAACTCCGTACGACGGATGGACTGAAGAGATCTATGTGTATAAGTTCTAAGCATCTAGTCGTTGAGACCATATTCTTAGCTTTGTGACTAGCGTGAGCTTGTTTTCCAATTTTACAAGGATCACAAAAATGTTGATCAAACTAAGTTTAGGTAAATTTCTAACTAGTTCCTTAGATGCCAACGATTGAATTAAACACATATTTGCGTGACCTAATCTCCTATGCCATAAAGTAGAGTTTTCGTCAATCGTTGTAAGACAAAAATTTTCTTTCGGCTTATTTTCTAATTTCATCACATATAAGCGCTTTTCTAATTCATTACTTATGACCTTTTCATACCTTAGTTTATATTTCACTATCGTGCTCGAAAAATATTACTTGCACTTATTTTCACATATTTGACCTAACTCACTTAGCAAATTAAATCCTAATATTTCTACATGCTCAAAATTGCATTATTAGGGAGAGTCATGAGAAAATCGGTACATTTTGCCAATGATGTTACCGCGTAGATTACTACCAAAAATTACGTTACCTCTATTATATGCTTTGTAGGTAGAGAAAAGCTTTCGGTTGCCCGTCATGTGCTTAGTGCATCCACTATCTTTGATCACTTTAGGGCTCTCAGTCAATTTAGCTGATCTAATATAATTCATAAGCAACTCAAATACTTTGGTCCCTTATATATCTCATGGGTTCCCAAAGTTGTTACACCTAATATCACTTTGCACTTTTGTGTTGAATTTGGTTATGATTGTAGAAAATGGCTCATCTAGATGTAGTTGGTGATTAGTCCATAGTTAGGGATCATATTTAGGTAATTTTTTGTATCTCACCGAGATTTCTCCTATGTTGCCAGGTGTTGTTTTCGACCCGAGCGACTGAGATTTTTATTCGTACTTTAGGAGGTGGAGTTTTTGACCTAACTTTGGGATTTGTAAATCCAACTCCGGGTTTTAAGATGGTTTATAAAAATGTTTAACCTCATCATCACTAGCAACGGGAACCTTAACATTATTTATAATTATATGTTTTGGTCTAGGACCCAAAGAAATTTGATTTGAAAAAAAACCATATTTTTTCTTATTATTGACAATAAAAATATCCTAGGTCGGTCCTGAATAATATTGGGGGAGCCGTCATAGACAACCAGGGGGACCTGTCTTTCTTTATTTAAGGGTACCGTCACTCTATTCGTTTTTAGAAAACTGAGGTTTTAACAATATAACTATATTTGCTTAGTCTCGCTTATTGATGCTTCAAATGAATCCAAGCCTAGACCTGATCTATCTCCGGAGGGTTTTTGAAAACTTAGCATTTCCTTAAGTGAGTGAGTACTCTTTCTTAATTAAGTTAGCTTGGAAGCTTCCTCTTTAAGTTTCTCGTTTTTAATTTTAAGTTTTTGACAAGTTGTGCACCCGAGATCAATTTCCTTATTTTTCTCGAGTTTCGACACTTTTTTATTTTAACTCACGAATTTCGTTTTCTAAACTGTTTCTAATTGTTTTTAAGTGTTTGTTTTTTAGTGATGATTTTTAGACTCATTTTACATAATTTACTATATTCAATATCTAACGTAAAATCATCTATTGACGAGTTTTCATCACTAAAATAGGAGGATTCGAAATATACCTCACTAGATGCTTGAGCCATAAGACACATTTCATTTTTGGCCTTTTAGGTCATGTTTAATCTTGAACCACACGATGTATGAAGGTTAAGAATAAATAGAATTAAGAGAGGAAGGCAAGACTTTCATAATTTTTCAAATTTTATAAAGAAAAATGGGAGGGAAAGTGAGAGTTACAAGCCTTGACCTCCTAATGTTGATTAGGGGGTATTTATAGGAGAGTGAAGGATTAACTTTCTTTCCTTTATTTTACCTAATTTGCAATCTAGTCCCTATTCTTTGAATAATATGCTATTTTTATATCTTTAAGAATATTTGCTTCCTTTTTTACAAAACTACATTTATTATAAATAAAGTCTAAACATTAATAATAATTAAAACCACCTAAAGTATCATAATCGACACTTTTATGATCCTTACAATCTCTCTTTAAGGGTCGATTATTCTGGGCGTTCTCTTCTTGATCCTAGTGATCTTCCATTCACATACATCTCCCAACGTCTCATCTGATCACAATGCTTCAACCGTTCTTCAATTTCTTCCTTAAAAAGTTATAGGTACTCGAAATCTTCTTTACTGAGACTTGGAGTCACATAACCATGCTTCACATCATTATTATAGAACCCTTCCAAGACTCTTTTCAATGTAGCATCACAGAACTTATGAATCTCTTGATGTCTCATCACTCTTTTTTCTTTCTTACTGTTCGTGTATATAACATTCCAATTTTACTGGTGTTCACGAGATGATTGGAGTACATATTTATGCTTTCTCAATGCCAGGGAGGAAAGTAATTGTTGGTGCTAGTAAGTATTGTTGACCTTCTGTTGATAGCTTTCCAACCTAGCTGGAAATGATGTACTCTTACCAGATCAAGTACATCTGATGAAGTATGCAATGAACAATAGTCCAGTCTCAACATAGTCTTCTTACTTGCGTTAACTACTTAAGAAAATACAATATCCCAATATCATTATTGTTGATTGGTTATTGTAGTCGGCTCAATGATTGGGACACTTTGCTATCATTTTCTCTTATTGCAATAATCTTTGTTCATGAACTTCTTGCTTATGTCCTAATTCACCATAGGTTTGGATGACTTTGACAATCTTGATTTTTGGAGTAGACTTCTTCTTATGGCTTACCTGGTTTTTTTTGTCTCTTGATATAGAAGATTTTTTGCATGTGGATTTTTCCAATGTTAAGACAATATATCGAGCTTAAGGATTTATCTTCTTCACACATTTGTACGCTTACCATCTGGGATGTTCTTTCCTTCAAATGGATCATCAGAGAAATGATAACCTCAGGAAACTTGTGTAGAGACTCTAGAGACAACACAAAACTTCTCAGAATCCTAAAGTTGCCTTTCTCTTTAGGTAACAACAATTCTCTTTGATTGACAGGGATGTGCAGGTGCTTGGGATCTCTTTGGCAGCTTTTTTATTGAATGATGTGTGATAAAATAGGCTTTTGTGGAAATGGTAAAGATAAAATCTATTTTCTGCTCTCCCACACAATATCATTCTTTAAGAAGTTTTGCATCTGATCAATGTGATACTGATGCTCATCTCCTGAAGTGCATCATTGTCTCAACATTTCATCAATAACTTTGCGCAGTTTAGCCTCATCTACGGTTTCTGACATCTCTTCCACAAGTTCTTGTGACACTTTCTCAGTTGGAAGTTTGTCATCATCTGTGGCATATGTATCCGTCCAAAAATCAAAATCATCTAATTGTTCTTGATTACCCGATGTTGACGGACCTGGTTCACTTTCATTGGCTTGACCAGATGAAGATTCTCCAAAAACATAGGTTCCATGCTCAGATGTCTTCTACCTCTTTTCACTATTCTCCCTCTCAGGATGAGCATCATCGTAAGGATCGTCTTGATCTCTTGGGCGAATTGTAGAAGATCTACAATGAGTGTTAGAAGCATGAAGTCCTTCAAACTTGATCTTGAGCGCTAGCCAAATTGATAAATCATCATGTTGCAGTTGAGGATTGTGTTTCATGGTCAGATAGAGTTGATATTACTGTTCTTGTGCAGAAGCTTGGCTGGCTTGAGTTGGATGAACATGCAAAATATGAACTGACATGTAATTCTTGACTGATGAATCAACCTAAGAAGGAATATGGTTAGTGATGACATTGTTAATTTGCGAAGTAATCTCTACCCGAAGATTCTCGCACTCTTCCTTAATTGCATTTGTAATCATCTTCGCCACATCAGCTTGATTTTGTTTTATTTCTATTATTAGCCCCTCTGCAACATATAGTGGAACTTGTGTCTTGGTAAGTTCCTTGACACGATCATCTACCATGTTGGGCAATGACTCTTCCATGACCTCTTGTAAGTGTTGAGCAAGTACATTAAACTTCTTTCTTGCCAAGAACCTTGTCTTTAGATGTCCAAACAAATAGCTGTATCGTCTTTGCAATTCATCAAAGAAACGCTTATATCGTTTGAATCGTCCAGTCTTGGGTTTGAACAACGATAAGATGTGTTGTGACATTGATAATGTTGGTTTTGGTAAAGATGATGATGGTGTAGAAGATAAAGATTTTGAATCAGTTACCGTTAATACCTGAAGTTTCTTAGTATCCAAAGATACGAGAGTAGAATGAGTCCTAGGGGATCTAATTGGTGTAGAGGATGGTGTATGCCTAGACTCCTCTACATTCTTCCCTTTTACCCTTCTTCTCAACTCATAATCACCCTCTACTTCAATAACGTTCACAGGTTGTTTAACATCAGTTTTCTCCACCTCCAGACTTTCCTTATAACTCCCGGGATCTAACCTAGTGTTGGGATCATTTTGATTATTAAGGACATAATTAACAACCTCATCGTTTTCTACATTCTCCGTTCCTTCCACCATTTTCTCAATCTCCTTAGCTATCAAGTGCTCTTTAACTTTTTCTTCATTTTGCTTGGCTTCAAGATCATCATGACTTTTCTGCTCAGCAATGCTTGTTTGAATTGTATCTTGTACAATCATTTCTTCAACCTTAGCAGCAGTTAGGATTGGTGTTGAGTCGAGTCGACCGTCTTGGTGGAATATGAAGTCTAATAACAGTAGACTTTTGTTGAGCACTTGATTCTCTTTCATCTACATCAGGATTAAGTGACTTAGGGGCGCTAGTTGTCCTATGCGTTCCCTGGGTAGGAACATCTACCCTTAACACTTCAGCATACATCCGATAATTCTCCGTAAGCTTCATCTCATCAGTTATCATCCATCTTGGAATCTTCATTCCAACTCTTGACTTATTCTTCCCTGAATTGAATATGGTTTTGACCATCTCATCGTGTTCCAGATTGTGATACTTATTGCGAACTCTTCTTGAGATCTCAGGGTATGGAGTCATGTAGTGACTCACAATAAGCTTTATGAATCTGAGATAAGGAATTAGTGTTGATGGATGTTCGAGTGAGTAGTGCAATCCTTCCGATAGTAAGTTAGCATAGTCAACATGCACATTGTTGACAAAGCAATACAACATTTGCATGATCTGCAAAAGCGGTTGATCATAACCAGTAACTCGTATTGTAAGACATCGTGAAAACATCTTGCAAAGTCTATGCTATGGTTGTACGAGACCAGTTGTCTTGAAGTTGGATGGTGATCGTAATTTTTAGTGTAAAACCAAGATCATTTAGAAAGAATAGAACCATTTCTGAAAACTTGGGAGCAGCAACAAAGCGTTCATGATTGTTGTTTGTAGCTTGAGGCAGTTGAAATATTATTCTGAAATCATCAAGAGTCATAGTGAGCTCTTTTCTGTAAAGCACAAACGAGAGCCTATACTTTGATCCATCGTCCTTTAAAGTATGCCAGAATTGCCCCAAGTAGATCCATGGTGCTGATGATGAAGCAACAATGTTGAATCTGAGTGGATGATTTTGGAGAATGTTTGCCAGTATTTTGCTTTCGTTAATGGATTATGAAGATCAATCTTTTTGTTAGCATCCATGAGAGCATAACATTTGTTGGGTGGACATAATTAATCTTGATGAACATCAGGTTGTCTTTGTGGTTGTGCCATGATGATTTCTGAATGATTGATGATAAGATATGAGATAATAAACAATTTATATAACAATTTTGTCTCTTTTCGTTGTTTGTTTCATATGTTCTGGCAATTCGTTTTGAACATATTTTTGATCAGTTTATTTCTCATGTGCTTATTCTTGCTTTTTCTAGCTCATGCCATACGCTTTATTCGTATTTTTCTTTTGATATCTCTTTTTGTGTGTTCTGGCATTTCTTTTTCGAACACACTTTAGATTTTCTTTTTCGCGTATGGTTTTTGTCTCTCTTTCTGTTTAGAATATTCCACACTAGAGATTTTTTATAAAATGATACTCTTTCAAGAATGAGGATGATTCTCTCTGATTTTGAATAAAACTTAATTTTGATAAATTTAAGAGAAATCATAAAAATTCTTAAAAAAACTTTTTTGTGAAAGAGTACCATATTGACAAAATACAGAAAGTTAAGAACTTTTTTCAAAAATCATTTATGCAAAACCATTTGTTTTGAAAACATAGGATCAGTCAAACTCAGTTCAACAATTGGATGGTCACTAAGTCACTCACTTCGCATTTTGTTTATTGCAGAAAACGGTCAAAACCGGACATGAATTATACCACTTAAAAAATTGAGAATAGAATTATCAGACTCAAGTTATTTTGAAATTCTTCAAATTTTCTTTTTGTAATGAATCTTATACCATGTAAACAAAGACATCTAATTCAACAACTGAGTCACTAAGTCACTCACTCCTCATTCTGTTTAATGCAGAAAATGGTAGTAACCGGACATGACTTAGACCACTTAAACAATTGAGAATAGACATATGTGACACAAGGTATATTATTCATCAAACTTGATTCTTTTTGTTCAATTTTGACGTCCTTTTTCACAAATGCTTGAAATTTAAATCACATGAGATACCGATCTTGTTATTTACAGACATTCGAGCTTTAGACAACACATTTAGATATATATCATCAACACACACTAAGTCTAGTAAGCCCCCCAAAAATTTTGTGCATTTTTCAACAAATTCGACACTTCCGAAAATGAGCTTTGACTTTTTCAGCTTTGACTTTTCTGAATTTTGACTTTGACCTATTTGACTTGTCGAAAATGGTTTTCTTGCTAAATTTTTACAACAAATTCTATCTTATTAATCATTTTATGCTAAAACTAGTCCATTTTGACCAAAAATAGTCAAGTATACGTGTTTAGACCAATTTTAACAAAGTTTGAATACTATCGAGTTTTGTCTAGTTGTCGAATTTGTGATTCTCGGAGTTTAAGCACCATTTTTCTCAATCAATCATTCACAAACGTTATTAGTATCATTTGATAATCCTTATTCTATCATTAATTTTGTGGAAACTAGAAGGGGGGTTGAATAGTTTTACCGTTTTAAAATTAAAACTTAGATTGTCGACTTATGTGAATTCAAGAGATATACACAAGTGTATATGATAGCGATGCAATAACTAAATAAACAATCTACGAAATGTAAGCAAGTAAAGATAAGAAAGATCAAACCGATGACACAATGATTTATAGTGGTTCGGCTACTAAGCACTTCTTCGCCATACTTCACTTCCCAAGTACCCAACTTGAGAGTTATCTTTACTATGTCAACAAGCTCTCTTTACGCGGAGAAAACCGTACACGTCGCTTACACTTTTTCTGGTACTAAGCTAAATACCGAGTTCTACTTCAAGATAGAACCAATCTAACACACTATGTATTTTGAGGCCTAAATACTAACCTATCATACACATATGATACACACAACACACAACACAAGATATACAAGATGAATGATTATCACAAACATGATGACATAACTAAACTATTAACACTTGAAGCTTGACGTCTTCTTGAGTGTTCTTCACTAAAGAGTGGAATGAGTTGATCACTTGTAATGGATTATGTAATAAGTATGATGATCAAAGAATATATAAAAGATAAAATATATGTGAGAAAAATATTTGTCAAGAGTTGTATAAAATGAAAGAATGAGGTTGGTATTTATAGGCAACCTTTTGAAATTCAAATCTGTCCTAGGGGAACAAGACGTGCGACCCACGGATCCCCCATCTCCTGGATCCGTCCAGTGTTTTTGGTGGATTCGTGGGTGGAGCTGGGACAAAATTTGTCATTTTGTGATTAACCCTAAATCTATACAAAATATTGTTTTGTACTTATTAAAACTAGTTTAATGGATTCTTCTAGAAGAAAATATTTCTTATCACCAATAAGGAAAGATTTTATAGATTTGGGAAGACTTGGAAAGATTTGGAAAGATTGTTTCCACTTATGGTTAATCTTATTTTGTCTTACATGATTAATATAATTAGCTTATAATTAATCATGTGTTAGCTTAAATCATTTAATTAGAAAAGATTTATGCAAATGATAATATTTTTCTTTGATCATTAACTATGTTTAATAATGTCATATTCGTACCTTAAGTGATTTGTCGGCGTCAAGTAAACATTCGACTAAATAACTTGTTTACGTAAACTTTTACGTAGTATGACATTATATTTGTTATTATCAAAACATGAAGATCATTAAATATAAATATCGTTTTTGCGCGAATATTTGTATTAACAATCTCCCCCTTTTTGATGATGACAAAATATAAACTCGTGCTTATTTAAAAGTTACTAAATAAGTATTTAGTAGATGAGTTTATGTGTCTTCTCCCCCTTTTTGTCGAAGCAAAAGTGTTGTAGAGGCGAATCTTGCAAGTCTTGTTTTTTTTACGAATGCTAAGCCACATGGTTACGAATGCAATGTAAGTGCTCCCCATTGGTATATGCTCCCCCTTGCTTGGGGAACCAAGTAATCGAGCTATAGATGCGTTGCTACAAAACAAAGTTAGTAGACAAGCAAATATATATATAACAATCACAAATGCACACATATACATTTTATGCAATAAACATCCATCATTAACACAACAAATAAAAATAATGTTAAATCCATTATAAGGGATAAAACATAAAATTTGGCGTAAAATCCATTACATGATAAGCTTAAACAATTAAAAATCCTAAATCTTAGGATTGATAACATTTTCCCATGTAATCTGTGGGGTGAGGTGAGGTAATTATGCGGCTAATGCGGAAAGTAAGGTGGGTGTGATGAAGGGCCGAGGTGGTGTCGAATGTAGGAGAACATGTAGTTGACACGGTTTCGAAGCATTTGGATTTCATGCCTTGTGGTGCTACAAGATTGACAAAACATGTTGTGGTGGTGAGGCATGTCATTTGAATGAAAAAAATCCAAAATGTTTGGAGGATTGGGAAAATCTTGATTTCCAAGATTTGGTGGTGGATGGTGAATGTTTTCTAGTGGAGGTGCACTGTTGTTGAGGAGATGTGTGTTGTTGTTAATGTTGATAAACAAAGGTTGGGTTAATGGCAATGGTTCAAATCCAGGTGGTGGATTTGGAAAACCAGGAGGTGGTCTAGAGACGCGTGGTGGTGGAGATGGATTAGAGATGCCCGGTGGCTAATTATCCATGGTTTAAACATAAGGATCATTTGGTGACACTTGAAGTGGAGGAAGTTCTTGAGGTTAAAGTTTTATCGGAATGACAAAACGAAGTTTAGGTGGTGGTGCAACATGGGTTGGTGTTGGAGACTCACTTGGTGATGATGAAGAGTTGTAGTGTGTGCTTTTGCTAGAGAAGGATTTTGATGGAGCTTGAGGTGGTGAGAGTGATTTCTTTCTAGGAGGTGGTGAAGGAGTTCTCTCATTTGGTTGTTCTTCACTTGAGGATGTGAGGTTGACATAATTTGGATACTTGACACTCATTCTTGCGGTTTTTCTTTTGAAGTTTGGTGAATTTGTTTTGGATGAACTAGTCATAGCTATGAACTAGCAAGGTTGTATGTGAGAAATGTGGTGAAAATGTAAAGAAAATGGTGTTTGAGGGTGATGATTATAAGGAGAAAGTGGTGATATGAATTGTATAATAGTTCTTGGATTATATGGAGAACATGTTATATCCTAAGGTTTAAGATCCCACATAGTATCATATAGCATGGTTATAAGATAAAGTAGAAAAGGTTAAAAATCAAGAAAATTCGAATTTTGGCGCCTGGCCTGGATGAGCCACGGATCCACCAAAATAACGAATGGTGGATTTGTGGGTCGCAAATATCACCAAAAATGACCAGAACATCATTTTTTACCAAAAACACAAATCTATTTATCATGCAAGTAATATTTTGTACTACCAAATAACATTGACATGATTAGATATTCATAATGCATAGCATAATAAAGAGAGTACGTAGTTTCAACATCTAGTGTACGCATGCAAATTCAAGTAAACAAGTTAACAATCCAAAGAGACATTAATAAGACAATTAAAATGTTTCACAAACAAGTCATTCTTCAACGACATCCTTTCTTCAACATCCTTGCAAAGTTGTGCAACGCTCGACCCAAGTTTTTAAACATCCCTCTTGTCTCCTTTTGCTCCTTGGACATGTTAGGATCGTCCTTAAGAGCCCTATGATAAGATCTAGGTGAAAGCTTAGTACTAGGCAAGTCTCCATTATCCGAAGGTGGAGATTCAGTTGAGGATGAGGTGGTCAATTGAGTCCGTTTAGATTTTCCTACATTCCTAGTTCTTTTGGGTGGAGGTTTCTTGGGTTGTTTTGCCTTAAGTGAGGACATTTTCCTAGGGACAAGTTTGTAACGTTCATCAAGTGACCCTTGTACCATGTTTGCTTTAAGGTTCTCAAAGAGACGAGTTAAGATCATGCCATATGGTAATTTGTCTCGTCTATCCCTAAAGAAGTACATCCTTCTGACGATGAAGTAGGCAAGGTTGAAGGGTTGTCTATTTTCTAAGCAATACAACATCAAAGCAATAACCGCTTGAGTGTGGTCTCTATTTCCTATGGCGGAATAAATGTTCTCCCTAATAACTAGTTCATAAGGCCTAAGGTGATCAAAGAGCTCACTTGTTTCGATTTGGTTTGGCAATTTGTAGATTGTGTTTCCCTCTTTGTCTATATTTTCATGAACGGTTCTTCTATAGATTAGGTTACGGATATCATCAAGAGCAGGAAGACGTGAGTTGTAAGGTTTAATTTGCTCTAGGGTTTTCTCAAGTTCATCAAGACCCTATGCATCAGAGTAGATACAAATGCCTTGATTAGGGAGACGAGTAAGCTCAGCAAATTGAGCAAGGGAGAGGTTGAAATGATGATTGTTGAAAATGAATTGGATTGAGAAATGGTTTTTGGAGTCTCTTTCAAGCTTAAGAGTTTTGTAAAACTCAAAGATGAACCTAAGACAAATTTGCTCATCTAAAGATAACAAGCAATTAAAACCTATGGCAGTAAACATGGCCACTGAGTCATCACTAAGGTCATTATAAAAGGATGGGTTAATGGTTCTCCCTTCATGAACATATCTACTTTCTAAGGCCTTATAGATATCCCTAAGTGAATCGGACATGTTGGGATCATTGTAGATTTTTTGAGCATAAGAACGGGTTTTGGTATGTGCTTAATTACACATACCTTTGACCTAATAAAACGAGCTTAAATGACCAAAAACAGACACAAAATGCCAAATATACGTTTATTTTTCTTTGTATACTGTGCAGGTAACGGATATTCACTAAAGGACAAAAATGAAGCCAAAACCGAGCACGAGAATGGAAAGAGCGTGAAAAGTCAAAAATTCAAAGTTAAAGTCGAAGCCAAAGACGTGTGCATGGACCAACCTGCACCCAAGTTAATGGGCCGGGTCAGCCCATTAATCATCAATCATAAGCCTTAAGCTTTTAAGCCCTTATAAAGCCTAAAGTCCAAAACCATACTAAGCCGGCCCAAAATCTATAAACATATAAGCCGATTAACCTTAACCATAACACCGTTAAAACCTTTTACACCATTAGTCCCTGGGGTTTACACTGTTAGTCCTTGCGGACTATCACTGTTAGTCCCTAACTATTACACCATAAGTCTTTAACACTAACCCTATTACCCTTTTCTCTTAACCCCTGTTACCCCAACTCAGTTAAAACTTCTCCCGCCAAAACCAAAACATCACTAGTACATCATCACTGTCACCTCGACCCCTGCAACCCCGAAAGAGCAAACCTAGTCACTTCCCAACCTCAACCCCACTATACAAACGACAAGGCCACATGGCAATCCCAAGAAGGAACCATTGGCTGATGGGACATAGGACAAAGATTCTAGGGCTAGGATTGGAGAAGGCTAAGAGAGGAAGTTAAAATGATGGCTTTGGATTAAAGATTAAAGGCATCTCTCAAGTCTCTCACAAAAGAAACACACCCAAGCCCTATGGATTTTCTATAAATAGGGCTAGAAATCTTCATTTGTATGGAGTTAGTTTTAGGAGTAGAGTAGCTTATTTTTAGCTTATTTTCTAGTTTATTTACTGTTTTCTGTCTTTTATTAATGTAATTTTACTTTCAAAAAGCAATGTAATCCTTTTCTTATTAATGCAATTCTGTTTTACATAATTATGTGTGATTTACATTTTTTAAGCAAAATTACTTAATCATTTGTTCAAAAGCCTCAACAAACTATTTTCTAACACTAATACCTCTCCTTATTTCTGATTAGCTACTCATTAGCTAATCAAAATAAGTCATTTACAATTTACACCTAAAATTCATCAAAACCCACTAAAAGCTAATATGGAATGATAAGCCAAAATCAGGATAGCTTATGCTTCTTACCAGCTTATCTATGATAAGTTGGAGCTTGTAAAAAAGCTCATTTGAGCATATGTATCCTTGTTTAGAGCAAAGTATTAAGGTACTATTTCTTTTACTATTTTCTAGCTTATTTACTTTACATCTTGTTAAACTGCTTATTTGTGCTTTTCTATGACTGAGTTTGCTTAGTTTTACAAAAGTGGCTTAACATGTCCAGTTTTGTAAGCTTAAAGTTGTTTTCTTTGAGTCTTCATTAAAACTGCTCATTTTTAGTCAAATCAGCTTATTAAGAGTTATTTATAGTTAAGTGCTAATTTCCATTAGACATTTGAAATTTGCATAGTACTTTATCTGTTTTCATGTTTTACAGCTCTTTTAAAGTCTGTTTAAGCTTAAAAATAGGATTTAAGATTTTAAAAGGGTGTTTGGGATAAGCGATTAAAATGGGTCAAATTAGGTTTAAAACTGTTTTTGGTTTATAAGTCAGTTTCATAAGCTCATTTAAGATCTAAATGATAGTTTAATAAGCTTAGATTAAATTGTGTTTAGTTTTTTAGAGTGGATTGGAATCAAATTCTCAATAGCTTGCTATTTTTCAAATCAGCAATAAACGGGTTTGTTATTTAGATTTCTCAAGATACGCTTAAAGGTACAATAGTTAAGTGTTCAAATAAGTTTAATATAGATCAACATCCATCTGTTTTAAGTTAGTATTTTTTTTTTAGAAAAGCCTTTTGAGTAAATTGAATCTAACCTCAAGTAAGAGGAGTTGAGGTTGCTCATATGAAGCTTTAGTGAGGCAGATCTTTTAGGTAATTGGTTATCATACATTTAGTAGCTCTTTTAAAGTAGCTTTATTATATCATAAGCTCATTTCTGGCTTTAGTTTGTAGATTGCCCAATGTGTACTTTGAGTCTTAGTATCTTGTTAGCCATTTCTCATTCTAAAATAATCCACAGAACAATTGAATTTGTCATTTTAATTTTTTTTTCCCTTTTCTAGTTTATATTCCTTAATTGCTTAAGCTTAATTTCACTTATTTGAGTCATTAGAGTAAAGGTCTTAATCCTGTTTTTAGTCTAAAGCTTATATCAAATGGCTTATTTGATCTTATTTATAGCTTAGAAATTAGTCCTAAAAGTATCTTTAAAATTTTTTATGTCCAACTGTCTTTTATACCTTTTAGTATTTTCAGCTTATACATTGTGCTTATTTTCTAGTTACTATTGCTTATTAGGTCTAGGGTCAGGTTGTCTCAAGCTGGTTAGCTTTTCTAAGTAGCTTATTGAGTCTTTTAAATAAGCTGCTTATAGTGTCCTTTCATTCCAAAAAGCAAAAATAGTAGCCTAGTCTGTCTCTTTTAAGTAATGATTCTAGCTTAATGTCTTTATCTTATGTGCTTAATTTTAGCTTAATTTTGTCATTAACTTATAGCTTTTCATCTGTTTTAAACTTTTAGCTTATTTTCTATAGCTTTTTAGTGCTTAATCTTAGCTCATAGTTTGTCAAAAGTCTTTTTTAACTGTTTTTATTTTAGTATATGCCTTAAGCTTTTGGTTGCTTTTTTTATCTTATTTTGCCTGCTTCTTTTTCATTCATGAGTGCTTATTAGGTGTAGATGTAAGTCTGCTTTAGCTTATTTAAGTTTTCTTTTTGCTTATTTAGTCTTAAAAGCCCAAACAGTATTAGCTTATAGTCATTAGTTAGATTTAGTAATCTGATTCCCTTTTGTACTTTTTCCAGCTTATTTTTGTGCTTATTTAAGGTTTTCATAAAAAGTGTCTTCATTAAAGTTGCTTATTTTTAGTGTTAAAAAGCTTTTTCATAAAAAAAATTGTGAAATAAAAACATTGGGAGTATAGGGAAGTCCCAGGCTCGAACCCAGGACCTCAACCTTAACTCCCAACGTTTTAACACACACTCCACTGCCAACTCACCCTTGGGTCTTTTTCGTTATAACTTCACCTTATTTTTCTTTTAAACCCTTTTTAGCTATTAAGCCTTTCAGCCTTATTTTGCTTTTTAACAGCTTATTCCAATAAGCTGTGTGAACCATTTTATTTTTCCTATGCTTAGAATTGTTCAAAGCACTTTTCTTGAAATTTTCAGAATTTTCCAAATTAGTTTAATATTTTTAATAATATTTTTAGATTAAATCAGTTTTTCTAATAAAAATTATAAAAGTAAAAAAAATATAATTCTTTTTTCTAAAATTTTCTTTTATCATTTAGGACATTTAAAAATTAAATTTGCATTTGTAGGGTTAAAATTTAGAGATTTAGGGTTTTAAAGCTCGGGTTTTGATCCCGTTATCGTTTTTCGTGTTAACTTTAATTGCTTTCGTTTTTAGCTTGCTTTTATTTGTTCTTGCATATTAATTGTAGAAATAAAAAAAATCATTGAATCATTCAATCACGCGATCACGAACTTAATCACGATTCTCAATTCACGCCTCGTCGGGAAACGACCCGGGAAGGTTTTGGATTTTACTTTGGTCAAAAGTAATCCCTTAGAAGCCTTACGGAATACTTACTCACTCTCATTATTTGATATTTTGATTTTAATTATATATATGTATATTAAGTTATATATATGAGTATAATTAATTTTAACGTATCAATTTTTGGCGCCGCTGCCGGGGACGTTGTGAAACGATTATTGTGTATGTTTGAAGATTAGTGTTTGAAGACCCTTCCCCGTGAAGTTATCGCTTTCATTTGTGAATTTTTTTTCTATTATCAAGTAATCAAAAATTCCAAAAAAATTGAAAAACAACAAAAAGAAACCGTGATGTCAATTGTTAAATCGGCTCACCTTTAGATTACGAACTATAAGAGAGGTATAAGGAGGGTTGATCCAACGAACATCGACCCAAAAGGAAAAGGTTTTTAATACGCTTCGCGCTGACCCGTTCCTCCGCTTCTTTGTGAGTAATTTAGAGAGCTACCGTGAACCTTTGATTTATCGGTCCCAAAAATATTTTTCTTGTTTAAAAATACATAAAAAAAATTCAAAAATATTCTTCTTAATCTCAAATTGTTTAATTCTAATGTCGTCATTCACCCCACGATGTTGTTTTAAGTGTGGAGGCCCGTTTGGTGGTCTACATTGTCGACAATGTACTTGTGATCGGTGTAGAAGAAAGTTTATGGATGAAGTTTGTTCTTTATGTTGTGGTGAAGATGGAAAACTATTCGATAATTGTCCAAACCCAACTCATTTCAAATATTTTTACAACTCACTTCAACAACCCCAAACTCACTCTGCTAAGTCATTCAATGACAATCCTAACTTTGGTTATACACCTCAAGAACCATTTGTCTATAATCAGGACCCCAGTGAAATTTTTTCACAAAGTCCTCCACAAATCGACCAACGTTATTGTTACGGGTGTGGAGATCCGTTAGACGATTTATTTTGTCAATGGTGTACTTGTGAGTTATGTGGGAACGATGCTCATTATGGTTACGATTATCCACCTCAAGTTCCGTTTGTCTACGATCAGGACCTGTGTTTCAATCAAAACGTTGATAATAATTTTCCACAAACTTCACCAAGTTTTCCACAACAATTTCCTTGTTGTGAAAACTGCGGGGGTCCTCATGAGAATTTTCAGTGTCAACCGATGAACTAGAATTTCTGCAAACCTAATCTTTGTTATAATTCTATTTCTTACAGTTTTGACCAATTCCAACCCTCGCAATTTCTCGTCATTCATCAACCTCCTCAAGAAATGAGTATCCAAGATATGGAGGATCTGAAGCAGCAGTATTTAGATGAAATGAAAAGTTTAATTAATGAAATTCAGATTAAGGATTATCGTAATGAGAAGATTGATATTGAGATTAAGATTAATGAGCTTAAGGAAAATTTCAATGGAATGAGTATTGAAATTAATAAAAAGAAAAAGCTTCAGCAACTAGAGCAGGTGGCTAATCTTAGTACTTATCCTTCGTGACATTTCAATTCTTTTAGCTACAACGATGATGATGATGATGATGACGAGGAGTTTTCTATCCCTATGAGTGAAATTTATAAGAGTTCCCTTACTGCAATAACACCCAATTCACCGATTACGGACTCTCTCATAATGGAGGATGAGCATCTTGACACTATTTCAGAAACGAAATCGGACGAAGAATATGAGTCTAGTGTTGAGGACCTTAACCTAACCCCAAGTGAGTCCGAGGATTTATCTAAGGATTTATCCGATATTGAAAGTGAGTGTGATGTGCCCATTTGTGATGATTTTACGACTTCTTCTAATCCTCTCTTTGATTCTTACGACGATTCTACCTCTAGTGATGACGAGTCATTTTCTGATGAGGACGTTCCGAAGGAAAATTTCAAAATTTATTCGAACCCTCTTTTTGATGAAGAAATCATTTCTACTAAGATAGATCCATATCACTTTAATGCAGAGTCTGATCTTATAGAATCTTTGCTTAATCGAGATACTTCGATAATTTTTTCTCCTAAGTTTGATTCTCTTCTCGAGGAGTTCTCTGGTGAACTCGCTTATATCGATTTGATTTCTACAGAAATTGATAAAGCCGACTTTGATCTAGAGGAAGAAATTTATCTTGTTGAGAAATTGTTGTATGATAATTCATCTCCTAGACCTCCGTAAGAATTTAATTCTAAAAATTCTGATGCTGTAATCGAATCTTTCTCTCCATCTCCTATCCCCGTTGAGGGTAGTGACTCTCTTATGAAGGAGATTGATATTTTTCTTACTCCAGATGACTCGATGCCACCAGGCATGGAGAATGATGACTATGACTCTGAAAGGGATATCCTTTTCCTTGAAGAATTGTTTAGCAATGATTCCCCTTCACTTCCTGAAAATGAGTCATTTCATTTTGATGTTCCATCATCCCCTCGTCCTCCTGCGAAACCGCCGGATGATGGAATTTACTTTGAGCCTGATACGGGACTTTTGACTGCCAAAGTGGTGGGTGATATTTCTAAACATTATGTTCTTATACCTAGGCTTCTACCACCCAACCCACCCTTTGTCCAGTGATTGCCACTTTGCTTCCATTTTCATCTGAAAATGAGGACAAAGTTCATCTCTTATCTCATCGGGGCTTTAAAGCTTTCCAGCTTTTTTCTAAAAGCCCAATGATGATGTATGGAGGGAACATTCCTACCTTGGATGTTCTATGTCTCCATTTCTATCCTCCTTAACCAGCTCAAGTATGGGGGGATCGAGTCAAGCTTAGTGACTCTTGAATAAACAAGCGCTTCGTGGGTGGCAACCCATGCTTATCCTAATAGTAGTATTAATAAATAAGTGTGATGTGAGGAGGCTCGTCTCTTCCTTTCTTGTGTTTTATGGTTTTTGTTTTATTGTCCAGGATTGCCCCAGATTATGAAGACCCTCGTGCTCGTGGTTTTGTCCATCGTTCACTCGATCTTCAATCTATGCTTTTGGGAATCTGATATCCTTGATCTTATCGACTAACGTTTATCTTTAAGCATACTTAATAAACGGCTTTAGATTTACATAGAGACCCCTCTTAAAACATTGAGGATGATGTTTAGTTCTAGTATGGGGGACCTATCGATTTGATTGTGCCTGCAGCCGTTGTTTTCACGTAATCTTGTTTTTACCACCAAAATACCAAAAAATTTAAAAATTTTCAAAAATAAAATAAGTGTTTTATCACAATGATTGACTTTTCTGCTGGGTAGAATAAGAATAAATTTTAACTCGATCGAGCGTGTTGAGCTCTTAGCTTTGTCCCTTAACCTTTATAAACTTGTTTAAGCTAGTTTATTTGACTAAGCATTCGCGGATCTTTTTATTAAAGATTTTAAATTTGCGAAGAACGAGAAATGATAGAGTTAATTATGAGTAAGATGTTAAACAAGGATTATTTGGAAATCTTAAGAGCTCATAAGTGTAGTCTGTGGCTTTTTCTCCCATAAGCTTCTAACCGAACTAATAATGCCTGCTCTTTTCGAAAAGTAAACTTAAATCAACGATTTTTTGAAGTATAGTCGCTAACAATAATTTATTTAGTCTTAGTTCAAATTTATACTTAAATTTTCTAAAAAGACATTTTCTCTATATATCGTGGTAATATTATGTTAAAAAAAGAAATAAATGAGGTAATAATAATAATAAAAACTGTGGGCTAATAAAAGTTTACTGCATCTTGCCGGCTCACAACCGATGTTGCAGCCTTCTAAAAGGTCGAGGATTTCCTTAGTTTAAAGGATGTATAATTATATTAAGTGTAATATATGTGATTTAATAAATATAGGAAAAATCTCTTTTTCTTAAATTTAAATATGCTTTTGAACTAAGACTATTTTAACTTGTGATTTTTCTAAATAAATTGTTTATTTAACGGGAAACCTAAGAGTTTTTGAAACCGAAGGTCCGTGAGTTTCGATACTATTCTCTGTGGGGTGTCAAAAGCCTGGTCACCTAAGCCGGTCTCGGCTGGGATGTGCCGAGAAGAAAGTCGCTACATGGAATGATCTCGCCTTCAAAATCATAATTCTTGGGTGGAACGTGAAGCATAGAAATATTACAATTTTCTTAAAAAGGTTGATCCATGGTTGAAATTCAAAATAAGCACACTCACATAATATATAATAATTGTCGGGAGCGAAAAGTTTCACAAGTTACAAGTATGAGTAGTGTTAGCATCTTAACTTATATTTAACGGTGATTTCGTTTTTAAGCTTGGTTTGGGACAAGTGAAAAATCGGGGACGACGAATTTATCTTTTTGGGCACTTTAGGATTGAAGTGCTTCTTGTTCTATGACCCTAAAAGTTATGAAAATAACGAAGTCCGGACATTCTAGTTGGTTAAAAAGAAAAATATAAAAAAAATAATGAGAAAAAGGGAAAATACAAAAAAATATGTGTGGTAATAAGTGTAGATTTATAAAAATGGTCAAAACGGGGCTTTTCAAAGCTAATGATTCTTTAATTCCCCTTGATGAACACTTAGCTACTTTTCGAGGTAATTAGTCGAGGGGGATTGAGATTCTTGGTTTTCTAAAGTGTTTACTTATGGCATTGCGTGAGGACACGACAATAGTTTAGTATGGGGGATTTTGGTATGTGCTTAATTACACATACCTTTGACCTAATAAAACGAGCTTAAATGACCAAAAACGGACATAAAATGCCGAATATATGTTTGTTTTGCTTTGTATACTGTGCAGGTAACGGATATTCACTAAAGGACAAAAACAAAGCCAAAACCGACAAAACCGAGCACGAAAATAGAAAGAGCGTGAAAAGTTAAAAAGTCAAAAAGTCAAAGTCAAAGCCAAAGACGTGTGCATGCACCAACCCGCACCCAAGTTAATGGGCCGGATCTGCCCATTAATCATCAATCATAAGCCTTAAGCTTTTAAGCCCTTATAAAGCCTAAAGTCCAAAACCATACTAAGTCGGCCCAAAATCTATAAACATATAAGCCCATTAACCTTAACCATAACACCTTTAAAACCTTTTACACCATTAGTCCCTAGGGTTTACATTGTTAGTCCTTGGGAACTATCACCGTTAGTCCCTAACTATTACACCATTACTCCTTAACACTAAGCCTATTACCCTTTTCCCTTAACCCCCGTTACCCCAACTCAATTAAAACTTCTCCCGCCAAAACCAAAACATCACTATTTATCATCTCTGTCACCTCGACCCCTGCACCCCAAAACAAACTCATCACTTTCCTACCTCAACCCTACTTCACAAACGGACAAGGCCACCATGGCAATCCCAAGAAGACCCATTGGCTGATGGGACAAGGACAAAGATTCTAGGGCTAGGATTGGAAGGCTTGGAGAGGAAGTTAGAATGGATGGCTTGGATTAAAGATTGAAGGCATCTCTCAAGTCTCTCACAGAAGAAACACACCCAAGCCCCAAGGCTTTTCTATAAATAGGGCTAGAAATCTTCATTTATACGGAGTTAGTTTTAGGAGTAGAGGCTTGTTTTTAGCTTATTTTCTAGTTTATTTACTATTTTCTGTCATTTATTAATGTAATTTTACTTTCAAAAAGCAATGTAATCCTTTTCTTATTAATGCAATTCTGTTTTACATAATTATGTCTGATTTACATTTTTTAAGAAAAATTACTTAATCAAGTATTCAAAAGCCTCAACAAACTATTTTCTAAACTCAATAAGCTCTCATTATTCTGATTAGCTTACTCGTAGCTAATCAGAATAAGTCAGTTACATTTTACTCCTAAAAATTCTCAAAATTCACTAAAAGCTAATATGGATGATAAGCCAAATTTAGATGGGCTTATGCTTCTTACCAGCTTATCTATGATAAACTGGAGCTTGTAGAAAAGCTCATTTGAGCATTTGTATCCTTGTTTAGAGCAAAAGGATTAAGGTACTATTTCTTTTACTATTTTCTAGCTTATTTACTTTACAGCTTGTTAAACTGCTTATTTATGCTTTTTCTATGCTTAGTTGTGCTTATTTTACCTTAAAGTGGCTTAACATGTCCAGTTTGTAGCTTAGAAGTTGTTTTCTTTGAGTCTTCATTAAAACTGCTCATTTTTAGTCAAATCAGCTTATTAAGAGTTACTTATAGTTAAGTGCTAATTTCCATTAGACATTTGATTATTTAGCTTAAATTTGCGTAGTACTTTATCTGTTTTCATGTTTTACAACTCCTTTAAAGTCTGTTTAAGCTTAAAAATAGGATTTAAGATTTTAAAGGGGTGTTTGGGATAAGAGATTAGAATGGGTCAAATTATGTTTAAAATTGTTTTTGGTTTATAAGTCAGTTTCATAAGCTCATTTAAGATCTAAATGATTGTTTAATAAGCTTAGATTAAATTGTGTTTAGTTTTTAGAGTGGTTGATCAAATTCTCAAAGCTTGCTATTTCAAAAGAGCACTAAACGGTTTGATTTTTAGATTCTCAAGAGTATGCTTAAGGTACAATGTTTAAGGGTTCAAATAAGTTTAATATAGATCAACATCCATCTATTTTAAGTTAGTAGTTTTTTTTAGAAAAGCCTTTTGAGTAAATTGAATCTAACTCAGTCAAGAAGGATGAGTTGAGGTTTGCTCTTAGGAAGCTTTAGTGTGCAGATCTCTTAAGGTAATTGCTTATCTTAATTTAGGTTAGCTCTTTTTAAAATTAGCTTATTATATCATAAGCTCATTCTGTCATTAGTTTGTAGATTGCCAAATGTAGCTTTTGAGTCTTAGTTCTTATTAGTCTTTTCATTTTAAATAGCCAAAAACAAGTTTGAATCTGTCATTTTAATTTTTTCCTTTTCTAGTTTATTTCCTTAATTGCTTAGCTTAATTTCAGCTTATTTGAGTCATTAGAGTAAAGGTCTTAATCTGTTTTTAGTCTATAACTTATTTTAAATGCTTATTTGATCTTATTTGTAGCTTAAAATTTAGTCTAAAGTCCTTTAAAACCTTTTTTTATGTCCAACTGTCTTTTATACCTTTTAGTATTTTCAGCTTATACATTGTGCTTATTTTCTAGTTACTATTGCTTATTAGGTCTAGGGTCAAGTTGTCTCAAGCTGGTTAGCTTTTCTAAGTAGCTTATTGAGTCTTTTAAATAAGCTGCTTATAGTGTCCTTTCATTCCAAAAAGCAAAAATAGTAGCCTAGTCTGTCACTTTTAAGTAATGATTCTAGCTTAATGTCTTTATCTTATGTGCTTAATTTTAGCTTAATTTTGTCATTAACTTATAGCTCTTCATCTGTTTTAAACTTTTAGCTTATTTTCTATAGCTTTTTAGTGCTTAATCTTAGCTCATAGTTTGTCAAAAGTCTTTTTTAACTGTTTTTATTTTAGTATCTGCCTTAAGCTTTTGGTTGCTTTTTTTATCTTATCTTGCCTGCTTCTTTTTCATTCATGAGTGCTTATTAGGTGTAGATGTAAGTCTGCTTTAGCTTATTTAAGTTTTCTTTTTGCTTATTTAGTCTTAAAAGCCCAAACAACATTATCTTATAGTCATTAGTTAGATTTAGTAATCTGATTCCCTTTTGTACTTTTTCCAGCTTATTTTTGTGCTTATTTTAAAGTTTTATAAAAAGTTTTTTTAAGTTTTTCATTTTTGCTTATTTTATAACCTTTTTAAAAAGAAAACCAAAAAAATGTTTTATAAAAAAGAGAGGCCACAGGGGTCGAACCTGTGACCTCCCCTTCACACACCCAACACCTTAACACCACCACTCACTGCCAACTCGTCCTTGGGACTTTTTCGTTATAACTTCACCTCATTTTTCTTTTAAACCATTTTTAGCTATTAAGCCTTTTCAGCCCTATTTTGCTTTTTAACAGCTTATTCCAATAAGCTGTGTGAACCATTTTATTTTTCTTAGGCTTAGAATTGTTCAAAGCATTTTTCATGAAATTTTCAGAATTTTCCAATTTAGTTTAATATTTTTAATAATATTTTTAGGTTAAATTAGTTTTTAATTCATAATAAATAAAATAAAGGTAAAAAAATATAATTCTTTTTTCTAAAAATTAGTTTCTTAATCATATTAGGACCTTTAAAAAATTTAAATTTGCATTTGTAGGGTTAAAATTTGATAATCTAGTTTTCTGAGTGCATTATTTCTATTCCCCGTTAACGTTTTTAGGTTCAATCTTTAATTGCTTTAATTGTTTACTTGCGTTTTTTGTTTTTGCATATTATTTGTAGAAATAGAATCCCGAATCAAAAAAAATTGATCATTCAATCACAGCCGATAACGACAATCATAATCACGATTCTCAATTCTACGCCTCGTCGTGGACACGACTCAGGGAATGGTTTTAGATTTTACTTTGGATAAAAGTAAATCTTTTAAAAACCTTACGGAATACTCTCTCTTCTTAATTGATATTTTGATTTTAATTATATATATATGTATATTAAGTTATATATATATAAGTATAATTAAGTTGGAATCAGCGTCATTGGCCTAGAGATGTTGAGTTTCTTCTGGTAGGTTTCGACACCAAGTTGAAGGTCTTCCACTCTCTTTTTGACAATGATACGTCTTGTGAACATACGTTATGATGCAGCCAAGTGCACAATGACATCACCTTTGAGGTTGAAAAGTTTGTTCTGAACAAGGAGGATCAACTTGTGAACATACGTTATGCTGCAGCTAAGTGCACAATGACATCACCTTTGAGGTTGAAAAGTTTGTTCTGAACAAGGAGGATCAGCATATCATCAATGTCATGTAGATGAAGTCGTGGAAAGTCGCCTTCCATAAACTTGTATAATTGCTGATTAGATCTTCTAACTTCAATCTCCTCAGATGACCATAACCATACCATTCTTTAACTTTGACATTTGTCACTGCGAGAATTCTTTTGGTGGAGTACACATCATGTATGGACACCATGTTAGAAGCATATCCGTAGAAACTTTGTCTTTTGGGACCCCAGTGTGAAGTTCCTAAAAGAGCATGATTGTCATAAGCTACTTTTACGGGACTCCAAAAGTTGGGTACCATATATTCAATTCCAGGTAATTCATACTTGGCGGCCTTTGTCTTGGTCAACGAAGTCGTATATGTTATGTCGGTGCTTCCTCCTTGCAAGTATGCCAAGTCATTATTGAAGAAGTAATCAACTGAGACGATTTGACGATTTCCTGACATAACCAGATGTAGTGGTTTGCTCAATTCGAATGGATATCTATCACCTTCAGGGTTGTTCCAGTCTAGTTGACCAGTTTGTGCTTTGTAACATTCTTCAATATTATAATCGAGCTCGACATAACTTCTGCAATTGCCTTTGAGAATGTTGTAAGCCGGTCCTACCAGAATGTCTTATGTGAGTTCACTAATAAAGTCTATCGGAGTGCTCATCAAATCATCAAGTGTTCTTGAAGGTTTTTCTGCTTTTGCAAGGTCACTAAGCCTTTTCTGAGTAGGATTATTCTCAGTTGATCTACCTTTATTCCACTCAGGATCTGGAGTAGGAGGTCTTTTCGGTTTCTTAAACCAATCCTTTGGATCAAAATTGACAACGAGTGGTTCATCAGTGTTACCCGTGTCTTCTCCAAGATTCTGTGGCCCTTGAGTATCTCTAGCCTCAAACATTGTCTCCTCTGCTTGCGCACACTTGCTTGTAGATTTTGGTTGAGATTTGGAAGTGCCTTTGGAAGTTTCAGTTGACTTTGCCTTCTTAGATGGTTCAGTGTCTTTGCTTGTTTTTCATCTCTTTAACCCTCGGTCTGATCCAGCTGAAGGGCCTTCATCTTTGTCAGTATTATTTGGTTTCCTTTTCTTTAATTTTTCAGCAACTCCTTCGTCTATTGCATCTTCATCCTTAAGGATTGACTTCATGAGAGCATGATACAGAGCTATTTGCTTTGGACTTTTGTTGAATGACTTGGATTTAGTCATTTTTTCAAACAAGGTAGTTTTCTGATCAAATTCGGCAAGAGTGGTGGTATCAAATGAAGTGATAGTTTCTTTAGGCACTTGTTGCTTTCTTACATGCTCCTTCTTGATTTCTAGGATGTCTTCAACACTTTTTTAAGGTGCATATTGCTTCCCGAGTCTCTCTACAGTCTCAGCTGGAACAGAGTGTTCTTTAATGATGTCAGCAATGTTTTTCTGAATCACCTTATGTATAGCATCATCCAGGCTTGATCCGAGGTACTCTTTTACAGCTTTTAGGACTTTAAATTGAATTGTTGAAATAACTTTTGTGGAGTTATCAACATCTATGAGCCCTTTTACATCCTTTTCCAAATCAGTTACTCTTAGTTGGAGAACAGTGAGGGTTTTAGATTCAGAAACAACAGTGGTAGAGGGTGTAGCTTTAGTTCTTGTTGGTGTTGGGATCAGTGTTGATTGTTGAAGGTGAAGAAAGAGTAAAGTCAGAAGAGAAGAAATAGTTGTTGCTGAAGCAGTTGTGACGGTTTTTGGTGGATTGATGACATTGTGTTCAGGGATTACGAAGACAGGACGTGAGAAGTGGTGAAGTTCGTGGAACTTCATGTTGAACATTAATATCCAACATAGAGACAACTTCAGTTTCAACCGGGGGAATGTTATCAAAGTTGAGATATTTAGCAGCATAGTCAGATGAGATAGAAGAACTTGTAATTGGACCTTCAGTCTTCGGTGTCGCCTGAGCATCATCTTTGACTAGATTACCTGCACTCTCTTGAATAACATTCGCGTGCTCAACATCTTTTGATTTAGCATTAGTCATCTCCTTATCACCTTTATCTTCGTCGTCAGGCTCAGCATCTGTTAACCTAACGTTGACATCACCATACAATTCTTCATTTATCCTTTCAAAATCTTCTTCAGTTACATCATTTTATTCATCATTCGTTTCATCATCAGTTGATACATAATTTAGAAGAGTATGTATGAACTCATCTTCAGTCTCTTCTTCATCATCATTTGTTTCTTGATTCTCAGAATCAATTCTTTCATCATCAGCATGTTGAGGTTCATCATCACTCTCTTGAACTTCTTCATCATCTTGTACATTGGCTTCATCACCGCTATCACCCCATGATTCGTACTCGCTTTCAAAAGAATCAGCTTTAGACACATCGAGAACCACTAGTTTTAAACCAGTTCCTTCACTTGTGTCATTAGACTTGCCTTTTGGCTCATCAAGAACCTTTGATTCGAAATCAGCTCCCTCACTTGAGCCACCTACTTGATGAATGTTTGTATCTCGTTTGCTTCTTCTAAGAGCCTTTATTAATTGACATTCCTCAAGTAATGCGGCATCAGATAGCAATTCAATTCCCTTTTTCTTTCAGCCTTAGCTGGTGCCTTCTTCTTTGACACAGACACACCAAGAGTGTCTCAGATTCGAACACCAGCAGACTATCTTTTCACAGCAAGTTTCTTGGAAGATACAACTTTCTTAGCAGGTTCAGGTTCTTCTTAATCTACGATACAATAGTTTCTTCTTAGAGGGAGATGCATGTTTCTTGAGTTTCCTTACATATTGGGTAAATGCCTTCACCAGGTGGCTTATGCAAGATAAGTCTTATAGCATCAAATTCTGCATCTGCTGATTAGTTTCCTGCTTGGAAAGTATGGCTCCATATACTGGAAGTCCTCATATTGGAGGACAAATATCATAGTGCTAAATGTGTCATCCTGAGCAGTATGCATAAACATTATGTTCCTCATTGAAATTGACTTGCCTTTGGTGATGAAATAATGAATGATTGCTTTTGTGAATCTGGGATAGCATATCTTTTCTTGCTTCTTGTGGTCTTTGTTCTCTATTTGGAATGTGAAGTCTTCCCAGAGTAGTTCGACAAAGTCAACATTCTTCTTATAGAACATTCCCTATAGAATTTGAGCTCCTAAAAGTCGGAGCTTGTCAAGACCCGTAATCTTCCCAGATAAGCACTTGTTGATATTCAACAAGGTTTCTATGGTTGTCATTCTGTATCTCAACAACACTTCAGTGATAGATTTAATGTCTCCTTTATAGCCAAGTTCCTTAATGAAGGAGACAATTTCTTCATTTGACAAGAGTTCATCAAAGTCTTGATTCGGAAGCCTAGGACAAATCTGGAAGATTTCTTTGAATATGTAAACACCCCATAAAATTCCACACGCTGTGGAAACTACTTTTGGGTGCTACTTATAGTATTAAAGTAAAGTTACTGAAATATGACTAAAAAAAGAGACGTTAATAAAATGTCACATTCGATTAAAATTTCAAAGTAAAATCAGGTCCCAATAATTTATAATTTAACAAGATAACAAGAGTTCAAACGTGAATCATTTTGTATATTTGAAGTTAAAAAGTTATAAAAATGTGAAGAAAACTAAGTCCTTGAGTTTTGTTGATATCCACACGTCTTGAATGCTCCCAATGCTCAGCTAACAAGATAATAACCTGAGAAAATTTCTTGCAAATCGTCAACCAATGAGTTGGTTAATTCATAAGTTAAAATAAACAGTATTGAAATAAATCAAGTAATATTTCAATAAGAAAAGTAGCGTTACAACATTTAAAAGAATTGTTGTCGAAATCCAAGTAGTAATTTAATAAATCAAGTATGCTTAGTAGTGGAGCACAAGGTTTAAGATCAGCCAGCGACAATGCAACGAATTCAGTGTCAAATAACAGAATTATCGCATTGAGCTCGTGACAACCGATCCCATTGACGGAGAAAATATTGTTTGCAAAAAATTTTTGGTATTATTGCTATATACTAATTCATAGAGTAATACTATTGTTGAAAGTGGTGTTCAAAAGGATTCAAACCCCGGAACGGGAGTCACACCATAGAACTATTTATTACACTAGCGTTCTACCTTACAGGTAGTTAACGGTTCACGATATTAGGGTCTTTAGCAATAGGTACTCCTACAATAATTCACAATAACGGGTCAAGAATACCCTTCAAGAACTTGTGTCCAATTTAAAACAGGTATATGTTCAAAACTCATGGTTTTTGCTAATACTGATAAACAATGATCTCAAATCATTAGTAAGCAATTTAAGCTTTAATAAATTCAATGGTAAACAACCATATATCAAACATGTATTAGAAATCTTGAAAAAGCAAGTATATATTCTAGTAAAAACATTCCATTGTATGCTTATGAAAATTAGAATCAATAATTTAGCTTAGTAAAACAAGCATGTATTCTCACCCCGAAAATAGTATAAAAACATTAAAGAAGAAATGATTGGGGCTATGAACTCTTCATGGATAGTTGTAGTAGACAAGTATCCAAATAAGAGAATAAACTCCAACGATCAACCACGAACTGAAAATAAGTGACGCGTTATTTAAATTTACACTTAAATAAGATGTCTAAACATAGTTGAGTAATAGATAATTATTTATATTATTGGGCATATAGTAATTTCCTATGCTAAGAATCCATGATTGAGCAACAACTAAAAATTGCTACATTATATTTTCTAAAAATTTTACCGGTTTTCACTAAAACGTTAACCACAATTAAAGAGATACCAAATCGTCACAACGGACGTTCCCCTTGCATATTCATCAATTTTATATGTTTTTAAACCTCACGTAGTTCCATAAAAATCATAGCCACTTATAACATTTTTGAAAAAACAACAGCAACTTATCCAAAAAGGGTCCTGCTGGACTTTGAAAAAAGTTCTGGCACCATCTGACCTATCTAAACTTACAGAAAAACTTCCTGGAAATATTTAGGGAGGTATACATATTTGAAGATGCTACAATATATTATTTAGTCAAAAATTGTAGCTTTGATCCGCTGCTCCTGCATCTTTACAATCGAATTTCTGGACAACAACCATAGTTTTGACACTTAATCTTGTACAAAGGGTTTGACTCACTTTTACATTTTGAAAATCGACGAGGCCTAGTCCGTTAGAAAGTAGACTCGAAGTACTTAGTCGTAGGGTCCTGTAAACCTATAAACCCTATTGGCATGAACAAGTTACACTTCACGCAAGATGGACCAAAATTCTATGCAAAAACAGTGTGTGCAGAATTTTGCCGCTTTAGTTTTCAAACTTCAAAATGCCATATCCTTTTCGTTTTTAAGAGTTAGACGCTCTACCTTATATCGAAACGATCCTTAGGGCGAACACTATCATTCAAAAAATTAAAATCTCAGTTTACACAATACTTATCTCGTCAAT
This sequence comes from Tanacetum coccineum, assembly GCA_026074375.1. Taxonomy (NCBI): domain Eukaryota; kingdom Viridiplantae; phylum Streptophyta; class Magnoliopsida; order Asterales; family Asteraceae; genus Tanacetum; species Tanacetum coccineum. The sequence goes on from BQNB010013809.1 coordinate 66,299, forward strand.
TTAAGCCTAAACGATCTGGTTTAATTGAGGGTTATAAAACCCAATCAAATCTCCAAATTTTCGCATCAAATACGCTTCCAATAATTTCAAACTAACCTAATACATATATTAACTCACTAATCTCGCCAACAACATAAGAATCATAACTTCTAATTTATTTCATGTATTCTCAAACATAATCAATGTACATGCAAGTATATATAAAATTAAATCAACATAAAAATTAAATAGAACACTCACAAAGTGCAATGCAATTGCAAGATGATCAAAACAAACCACCCTTGTGGTTCTTGGTGTTTGGCCGCACCCCACAAAACCCCAAAACAAAGACCGAAACTTGTTTTCACTTTACCAAGTCTTGTACACACACTAGTTATTTAACCCTTGATGCTTCAATTGAATCAAAACTCAATAAAATCTTGAAAATCAAAATCTTGAAAAATCAAGAACTTGAGAGAAAACCTTGGATGGTTGATTTCTATTAGTAAGGGATGTTAAGGATTAGTTTATATGTGTTTTGGGGTAATAAAAGAGGGATTTGGTGAAGATTTGAGGATGATGGTGGTGGGTTTTTCTGCTTGGTCGTCGAACAGGAAGAAGGAGAGAAGAACCAGGCGTGTTCTTGGTTATTTGGGGAGTATAGCATGCTAGTTATGGGAAATATCTAATATATATAGAATGTAATTATCCTAACATAGTATGTATCGCCTATTATCTAAAAAAAGAGTCGTTGTGTATATTGGGTTTATGTTTCGGTTTATATAAAAGAAATAGGGGAGTGGGCTTTTATAAGAAGTTTTTATAAAAAGGGGGGACTTGGGCTTGGGTTATATAAAGAAAAATATTAAGGAGTGTTTGGTTTTTGGTTTTGTTGGAGGAAATACAAATATAAGGGTGTGTTTGGTTTAGGATTTAGTAGGAGTAAAATATAATAAGGGGGTGTTTGGTTTCTAGTTTTGATGGAGCCTAAAACAATTAAAGAGGGTGTTTGGTTTATATGTTATGTTTATAAATTATATTTTTATTTTTCTAAAACATTTATTCCACAATATTTGTTTTTAAAACACGTAGTTAAAATATTAAAAATTGTAAAAATACTATTTTGATGCGGTTTTGGCCAAACACGAATAAAAGATGAAAAATAATTAAAATAAAATAAAATAAGCTCTCATGGCTAAATATGACTTTTGTTGATTTCTCGATCGATAATACGGTTGACTTATACTATAGGATTCGCGAGAGTTTTTTAATTGACGATTTTAATAAAATCGACTGAAATAATAAAAATGAATTCTTCAAAATTTAGAGAAATATTATATGTTCGGAATAAGTAGTGACCTTAAATACAGGGTTTTACAGAATACTTCCATGTCAATTCTGCAAGTTTTCTTATCAATCTTGAACATGTACAAAATAGAGTCTTTCTTGTTGATGGTGAACCAAAACTGATGCATATAAATCTTTGGAACATCTGCAGTGATCAAGAAAGCGGGATAGCAGGTAGTAAGAGCAAGAGCATCCAAAATAACTTGACATGTGGGTACTTTCTGAGTCTTTTCCGGATCAATTCTCATATTGCACTTGCCGATCTCGAGTCGTTTCTCAAGTGGTACAAATCCATTGTCAGAGCAACTTGTTGAACGATAAGTAGTAGTCATGGTTTACTAAGATTTGCCATATACAGTTTATACAAAACAAATAGATTTGTATTTACTTAAGTGACCAATTTCGGTTCAAGTTGATTGATTTTGGAAGCTGAAGGGAATTCTAATTGGGATAGGCACAGTTTTATTAGTCTTTGAATTAACCGCATAATTTAGAATTAACAACAATTAGTGAATCAATATGGATTGATAGACAACTAAGCAGCTAGATTGATTACATAAAAAATATTACCTAATAAAACCAACTAGTGAAAAAATTCAAGGTATTCTTTGCCTAGTGTGCATTGCATGTATAATTCCGCCAGTTCTAAGGTTGTGCATAATTCGCAAAAAAATTAAGGTATAATTCACCTGGTGTAACCAATATGTATAATTCACACAGTGTATAATTTGCCAACTATAATTGCATAATTCACCCAGTTAAAATAGTATATAGTTTGCCTAATGCACATGCATAATTTGCCTAGTACAAACTGTGTATAGTTCGCCTAATGCAATTGCATAATTCGCCTAGTACAATTTTTGTATAATTCGCCCAGTGTTACACACTTGTATAATTCGCCTAGCTTACTTCTCCTAGCACAAATTTAATGAACATACAAACTTAATTTTCAAGCATCAAAATCAGTATATACATGACCCTTAGTAACCATAATCATCATTTACACCAATTTTAACATGAATTAACCACAAAAATATCAAGTTATGCAAATTTCGACTCAAATGAACCCTTAAACCCAAGAAAATTAAGTTTTGATGTTAAATCTTGTTTAGGATCATTCTATTATTCTCATAGGATCATTGTAACACTTCTTAACACAAACCCATAAACTTTTTCAAGTTCTTGACCCTAAACCTAAATTCTCAACACAAAGAATCAAGACAAACTCATTCAAACGTTAACCATATTAAAAACTATTTCAAACGAGTATCCCATATCCCTTAGAGATCAAAACCCCTCAATCAATTTAACATAAACTTCACTTTCATTTTTGATGAACCCTAAACCAATTTTTAAGGAAATTCGAGCAAAAACAAGTGTTTTAGGCTAATACCTTTTGATTAGAAGGTTGTTAGGGTATTATGAACATATTTCTAGGTTACCTTAGGAGATGAAGATCACTAGTTCTTGGTGTTCTTGAGGGTTTCGAGTTCAAGGAGAGAAAAAGAGGGGTGTGTTTGGTTTGTGTAAGTGAATGAGAGGGACGGTGGGGTGTTTTTGTTTTAATTCTTTAAGATTGTGGCAAAAATGCCCCCTAAGGTTTAAGCACACTTTCTATTTTTCTTATACAACTTTTCCTAAGGCAAAACTAAAATTCATTTAGGCACAACTAGTCCCTAAATGTTTTATAAAACTAAGCTAAGCCTTAAGATTTGCTATCACGACCCTAAAGGCATAAACACATAACATATAAAGCCCAAATGAGTTAAAATTAATTAACTCTCCTTTAAATATTAATCCGTTATTGTTTAAAACCTTTTTCTATTTATCACTTGATGAATTTTGAAGAAGATAATTTGACAATTTCTCCCCCTCAAATAATGACCCGTTTTCTATTTAAAGAGCTGTAGTCGTTATTTGATGGTTTAAATTATCTTAGAAAAAGATTTTCTGATGAAATCAAAAGATGATTATAGTTTATTTTGAAAATAAACACCATAAAAATAAGATTTCTCTTATTTTGACAAAGAAATGCACTGACACATACATTAATTTGTATAAAGGAAGCACGGGTTGTGTTGCAAAGTAAACACAAGCCTTTGAATGAATATGAAGTAATTCATTCCCGAGAAAAATAAATTTCCCGTTGTGAGGTCAAGTTTTCTTTTTGTCGAAATACTTGCCTTTAAGATGAAGAGCGGGTTGCTATCTAAAATAATAGCAAGCCATTTGACATGTTTTAAAACATTTTAAACTTCTGCTCGAACTTCATTTACAACCTCGTATCATTGTTGAATGACATTTCTAAGGCCGTAAATGTTATCGATTTTCAAAAGACATGTCATGAAAACCTATTTTTGTATTTTTTTAATTTTTTAATTTTTATTTTATTTTCTAGTTTTATATTTTTATATTTTATTTTTTGAAAAATTGATATAAAATGAAAAATATTTTTTTGGTTTTTATGTTTTCTTATATACATATGATACACAGGATATACCACGAGTTGTCACCATTACTCGTCCTCTTCCTCTGCCAGACTCTTTAGCGTTTCAGGAGACATGCTTTTCATACCAAGCTTTTCGATCAAGAAGTTGAATCTTTCTCGTGGCAAAGGTTTGGTGAAGATGTCTGTCAGTTGATATTTGGTCCGAACAAAGTATAGTCCCACTGTTCCATTCTCTACTTGCTCCTTTATTAAATGGTAGCGTACATCGATGTGCTCGGCTCTAGAGTGTTGAACGTTGTTGCAACATAGAGCAATAACACTTTTGTTGTAGCAGCATAAAGGAATCTTATTGAATTGAAACCCATAGTCTGTTAGTTGTGATCTCATCCAAAGGATTTGTGCAAAACACCCAGATAAGGCAATATATTCAGCTTCTGTACTCGAGATCGTAGTGCTCTTTTGCTTCTTGAAAGACCATCTAACAAGTTTATCACCTAAGAATTGAGCGCTTCCTGATGTACTACGTCTAGTATCCTAACACCCCGCGTGATCTGCGTCTGAATATGTTGTTAGTGACATACCGGTATCCTTCGAGTACCAGATACCCATGTGAATGGTTCCCTTTAGGTATCAAAAGATCCGCTTAACCGCATGTAAGTAATTTTCGGTAGGCTTTTCCTTATACTGGGCACATAAGCAGACTGCATAAATAAGGTCGGGTCTACTGGACGTCAGATACATGAGGGATCCAATCATGCTACGGTAATGTGTAGCATCAACTGGTGTCCCCTATAGATCTGCATCCAGATTCTTCTTTTCCATCATAGGTGTTTCTACAGAATCACTAGTGAGTATACCATATTTTTTAATAATTTTAGAAGCATATTTTGATTGGTTTATGAAGATGCTCCTGGGACTTTGAGAAATTTGTAATCCTAAAAAGAATGACATCTGCCCCATCATTGACATCTTGAACTTAGAGGTCATAAGATTAGCAAACTCATCACACATAGTAGTATTAGTTAATGCACATATTATATCGTCGACATAAATTTGTACCAGTAATAAGTCATTTCCTACTTTCCTTGTGAAGAGTGTTGGATCGACTGCACCTTTGGAGAAATGTTGTGAGATGAGGAAGCTAGACAGCATGTCGTACCATGCACGTGGTGCTTGTTTGAGACCATAAAGGGCCTTTTTGATCTTGTACACATGCGATGGGTTGTCCTGATCAACAAATCCTTTTGGTTGAGAAACGTAGACCTCTTCCTTGAGCTCGCCATTTAAGAAAGCCATTTTGATGTCCATCTGGTAGATAGTCATATTCTTGTTGGCAGCATTTGCTATGAAGATACGATTGGCCTTTATTCTTGCAGCCGGTGCAAATGATTCCTCAAATTTGATTCCCTCTACTTGCCTGAATCCTTGAGCAACCAATCTAGCCTTGTTCTTGAGTACCCCGTTAAATTCGTTTGTCTTGACCTTGAATATCTACTTAAATTTGATCAACATAACTTTATCTGGACAAGGCACCAATTCCCAAACTTGTAGTCTTTCAAATTCATGAATTTCTTCTTGCATCACCTTAATCTATGAGGATTCGAGCATAGCTTCTTTGAAGTTCTTTGGTTCTACAAAAGTTAGGAAGGCATCAAAGTAACACGATATGGCATCAGTATCGAGTTACTTTCTCATGGAGACTGGTTGAGACGGGTCACCAATCACGTTTGCGAATGGATGATCCTTAGTCCATTTACCAATCAGTTCTAATAAAGAGTGAGAGGACTGCACATTTGACAATGATTCTTGTGAAGTAGAAACATCATGAAGAGGTTCATGACATGGATCATCAAAAGGTGCATTTGGTATAGGTTCTTCAACATCTTGAGAAATGATTAAGGATTGTTGTTGTTGGTTAGATGATGAACTACTTGTTGAGGGTGCATCCTGATCAATGAAAGTTGATGAAGGTGAACCGGTTATATCAATAGCTCTTGGTGTAGAAGCTACTTGAACTGGAGAGACAACACTCGTTGGAGGATTGAAGTATTCATCAAACATCGGTTGGAACAAATGATCCCAATAATTTCTTGTTGGTTGATTACAAGGTTGTTGAGGAATATGGTTTGGTACGAGTCCTGAACTGGATGTTGCAGGATTCAATACTTGAAGCCCGGGTCCTGAACTGAATTGTTCAGAAGCCATTGTTGTCAGCTCATCGAACGTTACATGAATGGTTTCCATGATTTTTCGGGTTCTCCTGTTATAGATTCTGAAAGCTTTCTTTGCGGGCGCGTAACCAACAAAAATACCAATATCGGCCTTTGCGTTTAGTTTTCCCAAGTCTTCACTGTCATTGGTCGGATAACAGAGTGAACCAAAGACGTGAAGAAACAATAAATCTGGGTTCTTGTCGTGCATCAGCTCATATGGAGTTTTGTTGTATCGCAGACGGATCAGGGAACGATTTTAGGTATAACAAGCTATATTGATTGCTTCGGCCCATAAAAATAATGGAGCTTTTGAAAATATCAACATTGTACGAGCAGCTTCTACTAAAGTCCGGTTTCGTCTTTTGACAATGCCATTCTCTTAAGGAGTGCGAGCAACAGATGTTTGATACGAGATGCTGACATTTTCATAAAATTCACAAAGATTCTGATTGACAAATTCAGTTCCATTATATGTTCTAACATTACGGACTATGGCATTCAAACGAACTTGAATATTTTTGATGCATTTGATGATAGCGTCAGGAGCTTCATCCTTTGATCTCATAAATTTGACCCAAGTAAATCATGAGTAATCATCAACAATCACCAAGATGTAATTTTCAACATAACGTTAGGTGTAGGGTATGGAAAACACGCTTGGGCATAACGAGCGATATTTTTACCGATGGCAAGTTAATCATTCACAAGATTACAAGTATATAAGGTGTTGCTAAGCCAAGACTCGACAAAACTCTAACACTCGTACAAACTCTACATCAAACTCTTTATTTTGCTTTCTTGACTCTTTCTAGACTTAAACATAAGCAGGATGGCAGTCCATATATTCTAATATTTTTTTATTCATTTTTCTATTTTTTTTCCTTTAATATACACACACACACACACACACACTTTTCCCTGCCATCATTAATATGCTGAAAATAAAATATTAATATACATGACTCGGGATTTATATTGATATCCCTACACTTGAGTTTTTTTAATAACTCAATAATAAACTAACTAATGACCTGAATTCGAAGGATCAATAAACATGGAATACATTAAGCACGTGAGGGTAATAAATTAACTTTGTTCCCATTTCTCCATAAAATAAAAACTATCATGAATCCCAATCGTCACAAAACTGTATACACTACTGATATTTGCTTAATTGTATACTAATTTACCCGGGATTTTGCCAAATAAATGCCAAAAGAATAGAAAATGTGTGCTTTTGTGTCCAAATGTGCAGGAAAGGATTGAAAAGACAAAAAGAAGCAAAAACGATCAAAAACAAACAAGAAACGGGAAAAAGACAAAGAGTCAAGAGCAGAAGACGGAGTACTCCAGCCAGAATATCACTAGACGATCAGTCTAACTCAGTCAAAGAAAGAAACAAAGATGATCAACGAACCCAAAGGACATGTCAAGGGGCACTTATTATCAAGTGTTCAAGAATTAAGGCTTTTTGAAGTTTTGAGTCTCACAGGCCAAAGTTGTTAAAAGAGAAAAGTTATTATAAAGAAGAAAGAGAAGAAAACACCACAAGGGACGAATTGCAATTTTAGAAAACCGTCTTTCTAACACTCAGCCTTGGACGGTATAGAGACAAAGACCAAAAGCGTCAATTATCCCAAACTTTTTTAAACAAATACACGGCTATTTGCTAACATACTTAATGACCTAACAGCCTTTAACCCACTTTTCACCGCCCAAAATTCCCCACACAACCACAAACCGTGAATTAACTTTCGTCCCCCGCTCCTTTTTTAAACACTCAATTCGTTCTCGTACACCTCTCACCCCCCCCTCCAAGGACAAATCTCCAGTGGCTAGCAGCCTATTGGCTTTGCCACCTCTCCAATTGATCAAACGGACTCAAATATTTATGCTCAAAAGGATCAAACTGGCTGGATTAAAAGGAAGCCCCTAGAATTCTTCCCTCTTCTCTCCTTTCTCTATATAATAGTTCATGCGTAAGAGTTCATTTTTGAGTGTTAATTTTTGTTTTGTGTGAAATTTACTTGTACATTTTCGTCATTTTTTAAGCGCAATTTAATTCTCATTTTAGTAGCAATTAGCTTTTGAAAAAACCATACCACCCTTTCCCCGGTTTTCAGCTCCTTACCACCTCTCCAGTACACCTCTACAGCTCACCCCTACCTAAACCCACTCAACCCTGTCCCTTATAACCTGCCATGTTGGCAATCTTGGTTAACCCAAGAACATCAATGGCTGAGGTTGAGCTATGAAGTAGCACAAAGGCATCCAAGGGCCTAGGATTGCTGCTTGGACTCCTTACACACACAGCTAACACAAACCAAGTCCAAGGCACTTCCCAAGACCTCTATAAAAGAACAAAGAACAAGCCGAAGTTAACACAACCTTTTTACCCTGTTTTTTTAGTTTAAATGTTTTAATTATGTCTTTTTCTTAAGCAAGTAGTGTAATTCAGTACTATTTAAAAGTTTATGTTGTAACATTTCTGTTTTTAATAAAAAATTTTAAGAATTCTCTTGTTATTGCATTTGTAAACATTTAAAGTATAATTTAAGTTGTTCAATTCTGTTTAATGTAATGTTGTTTAAATCTGTTATTAGCTGATTTTAGATTTCATAAGCTTTAGTTTGAGTAATTTCACCTTTTCTAAAATTCTGTCATAGTACTAGTAGGTTAAGCTCATAGAGAAACTAGCTTATTATTACTAATAAGCTAGGCATTTTACAGTTTAATTAGTTATATTAAGTCAATTTTATTAGGAGTAGATATTAGGTTTAATCTGTTTTAGTTTTAAATAGATTTTAAAGTGCCAAATTGTTTTGACAGCAAACTTTAAGGAGTGTTTGGATTGAACTGGTTTTGACTTTTAAAGTCAAAAACATTTTGTTAAAACCTTCTATATAGTTGAGTTTAACATAGTTAGGTAGTTTAAAAGAGAATTTAAAAGCTAGTTTGGAGATTCACAGAGTTTAAGGCTTAAAATTTCTTACTTTGCACCAGGACAGTTTTGGTTTTAAGCAAAATTTGAAGCTTAAGTAATTTTTAGTATAGGAGTGTTTAAAATTGTATAATGTAAATTTCTAGTATCACTTGAGTTCATGAGTTTTCAGCTAAAAGCTTAGCCTGCATTGGATGCCAATGCCAACTGCACCAGCTGCAAAGTGCATCAGCATAGCATTTCAGCTTAGTACTTTCATTTTACACTTTGAAATTTCTCATTTCATTTTAGAGTTTTTACAAATCCTTTTAGCTAGGTTGATTAAAGATAGCTAAGTTAGCTTATTTTCAAAATATCAGCACTTAAAGTTCAAAATTAAGCTTGTTAGCTTATTTGAAAAAAGCCTAAAAACAGTTTCATTGAACTTTGAATTTTCCAGCTTCATTTTCTTTCTAATATTGTTAACACTAGGGTAATATTAGTTTAGAAACCTTTAATACACATCTTAATCTTCAATAAGCATCTTTTAGTTTTAATTTTCATCAAGTTTTGAGCTCTCAATAAGCAAAAATCCAATAAGCTCTTTAAATTCATACTTTCTGTGACAGCAACTCTTTTGCTTATTTTCTAGCTTATTTTTTGGGTAAAAGTGGAAAGAGCCTTTATTAAAGTTGTTTAGATTAAGCTGATAAGCAACTTTGTAGTTTTAAGTTTTTGCTAATTCTCAAAATTTAATAAGCCAAAAATAGTAAATAAGCTAGGGTCTGTTTTGTAAATGTCTTAAAGTGTAGGGTCCCCCGTTTTCACTATTGTGTAAATTTCTAGTATTTAGCCCGCCTACCCTTAACTTTCTCTTATTGCAATTCCTACCCTGTCTTTTCTATTTTCTTTTAATTTTCTTTTTATTATTAATAGTATTAATAGAAATTAGGTTAGATTTTTAATAAATCAAATTAGTTGAAAACTAAAAAGTAGAAATTAGGGCTTTTATTTTTTATAACTTTCTGCACCTTTTTAGTTTCTAAATATCATTTTTCCATATTTTTCTCATTAAATTTTGTATTTTCTAGGAATTAAAATAGTTTTTAGTTATTACTTTTTCTTATAAAAATCATAAAAAATAGAAAAATAGTTGAAAAATTCTAATTCTTTTTCCTAAAATTTTCATTTTAAATTTGTGATTTTTAGATATTAAATTTGTTA
>BQNB010013810.1:2442-45265 GCA_026074375.1 Tanacetum coccineum
AATCAAAACCGATACAATCAAAATCAAAGTCAAGGGAATTATCAAGCTCCGAACAATCAAGGGAGAGGGCAAAACTTCAATCAAGGAAATAACAACTATCAAGCCCCGAATTATCAAGCTCAAGTTGGACCTTCGAACGAGTTAAGAAGCTACATGAAGAGTAATAAAGCTATTTTGAGAGACATGCGATCTCAAATGACGAACATGAAAATGGAATTACGAAATGAGTTCAAATCTTCTCTCGATGCAAGAACCAACAAGATAGAGAATCAAAACAATCAAATGATGACTCAAAACAACGAGCTTAAGAACATGATGGCTAATTTCTTTTAAAGTACCTCGGGTTCGGGATCACTTCCTAGTAATACCGTTGCTAACCCGAGAGGGGACTTGAAAGCAATCACTACCCGAAGTGGTGTTGCTTACGATGGACCTACGATTCCACCAACTTCTTCTTCTCTTCCTAAGGTGGTGGAACGTGAAATCGAGGTGACAAAGGATACGGTACAATCGAGTACCGAAAACATCCAACCTCTAGTTGTCCAAGTTCCTATTCTAGAGCCCGAAGTTGCTCCAAAGTCTAAGCCTAAACCGTCGATACCTTATCCTTCAAGACTTAATGATCAAAAGCTCCGTGAGAAAAATAATGATCAAATGCTGAAATTTCTTCAAATTTTCCAAAAATTACACTTCAACATTAGCTTTGCGGATGCTTTACTTCATATGCCTAAATTTGCTTCAACCTTTAAGAGTTTATTGAGTAATAAGGAAAAATTGATTGAATTGTCTAACACTCCGTTAAATGAGAATTGCTCGGCGGTGCTTCTTAAAAAGTTGCCCGAAAAGCTTGGAGACCCCGACAAGTTTCTCATACCATGTGATTTTTCGGGAATGGTTGAATGCTTAGCCTTGGCCGATCTTGGCGCTAGCATCAACCTTATGCCTCTTTCCGTATGGAAGAAGCTTTCTCTTCCCGATCTTACCTCCACTCGTATGACTCTTGAACTCGCAGACCGAACGATTACTCGACCAAAAGGTGTCGCCGAAGATGTCTTCGTTAAAGTGGGGAAATTCCATTATCTGGCTGATTTCGTAGTCGTTGATTTTGATGCCGATCCAAGGGTTCCCCTCATTCTCGAGAGACCTTTTCTAAGGACGGCACGTGCGTTAATTGATGTTTATGGTGAAGAAATAACTCTTAGATACAATGATGAAGCCATAACCTTTAATGTCGGGCACACTTCGAGTCACTCCTATAGATATGATGATGCATCGGTTAATCGAATCGATGTCATAGACGTTACATGCGAGGAGTATGCTCAAGAGGTGCTCGGATTTTCAGATAGATCGTCAAGTGGCAATCCCACTCCTACGGATCCTATCATCACTTCTCCTTCCCCCTCGTTCACTCCTTTTGAGGGAGGAGATTTCATTTTGGAAGAAATTGAGACTTTTCTACATACCCCGGATGAGCTTTCTAATTTAGATAACGATTATTACGACACGGAGGGAGACATTCTTTACCTTGAAAAATTGTTAAATGAAGACCCGTCTCTGACTCTCCCTCCGATGAAGAATGACGACCTTAAGCAAGTTGATGTTACTTTAACAAAGCCTTCAATCGAAGAACCACCGGAACTTGAGCTTAAGGATTTACCTTCTCATTTAGAATATGCATTTTTAGAAGGAACCGATAAGTTACCCGTCATAATTTCAAAAGAGTTAAAAGATGAAGAAAAGACCGCCCTTCTAAAAGTTCTTAAGTCACACAAACGGGCAATCGCATGGAAAATCTCTGACATTAAGGGTATCGACCCTAGTTTTTGTACTCATAAGATCTTAATGGAAGATGACTTCAAACCAGCGGTTCAACATCAAAGAAGGGTAAATCCAAAAATACATGAGGTTATCAAAAAGGTAGTTGTCAAACTCTTTGATGCCAGATTGATTTACCCTATCTCTGATAGCCCGTGGGTTAGCCCTGTTCATTGTGTGCCAAAGAAGGGCGGTATGACCGTAATTGAAAATGATAATAATGAGTTGATACCTACTCGATTAGTTACGGGATGGCGCGTATGCATTGACTACCGAAAGTTAAATGATGCCACCCGTAAAGATCATTTCCCGTTACCGTTTATGGACCAAATGCTTGAGAGACTCGCGGGAAATGAATACTATTGTTTTCTAGATGGTTTTTCAGGATATTTTCAAATACCTATTGACCCGTAAGACCGGGATAAGACCACCTTCACTTGCCCTTATGGGATGTTTGCCTACCGTCGTATGCCTTTTGGTTTATGTAATGCTCCGGGCACGTTCCAAAGGTGCATGATGGCCATTTTCCATGACATGATCGAGGAAACAATGGAGGTCTTCATGGACGATTTCTCGGTCTTTGGGGATTCTTTCTCGTCTTGCCTCTCCAATTTAGACAAAATGCTAAAACGGTGCGAAGACACTAACTTGGTTCTAAATTGGGAGAAGTGCCATTTCATGGTTAAAGAGGGCATTGTCCTTGGCCATAAGATTTCAAAGTCCGGGATTGAGGTCGACAGAGCTAAAGTTGATGTTATAGCTAAACTCCCTCATCCGACTTCCGTCAAACTCCCTCACCCAGATCTTAATCCTTTAAAGCATTCGACGTTTTTTAGGACGCCTGTTTTATTGTTGATTTAAATTTAAGATTTTTTTCTAAATCGCCCGAGATCGTAGTGACCTATCTCCCCACGCACAAAGAAACACCATTGTTTTCTCAAAAGATGTATTGAAAGCGTTAATATACTTAAGAAAAAGTAACCGATAGCCCAGTCTTGTAATAGTTGCCCCCGAATGACTGACCTAACCATATTGCTAATATAATGTTGTGATGCCTAGGTGGATTATGCGGTAGGTGCAGTCCTTGGCAACACAAGAGTACAAGAAAAACATTTTTCACCTATCTCCTATGCAAGTAAGACCCATGACGGATGCTCAAGCACATTACCACGACACCGAAAAAGAGTTATTTAGCCGTGGTAGTAAGCTTCGAGAAATTTCGGCCTTACTTAAGTCTTAATCAAAAGACCATAAGTGTTTAACAACAAAAAAAAATAAAACGGTAAAACCCCCCCCCCCACTCGGATCTTAAGTACCTTCTTGCTAAGCCAAGATGCTAAGCCCGATATTGCTCTGTGGATTCTGCCCTACTGCCAAGAATTTAATGTATATTCGTGATAAAAAAAGGAGCATAGAATCTCGCGTGGCTGACCAATTTTGGTCTAAGACCTAGAAATCCTCATGAGAAAGGCATCTCGAGAAAATGGAAATTATCGAAACATTTCCTCTCGAGACACTCGGAAAAATATCTTCTCATAATGATTCTAGTACCCCGTGGTTTGCCAACATTGCAAATTACCATGCGGGGAATTTTATAGTGAAAAGGATGTCGTCCCAACAAAAGAAAAAGTTCTTTAAGGATGTTAAGTATTATTTTTTGGACGTCCCCTTCTTGTTTAAGATTTATGCAGATCAATTGATTTTAGCGGTGTGTTCACGACAAAAGCCGATATGAATCCCACCAGCTGCCATAATGGACCCACCGGGGGACCATAATGGTGTCAGAACTACACGCCAAGAAATCATCGATTCCGGATTTCTTTGGACCTACTATTTTACCGCGATGCCCACAATACTTGTCACAGATCACGCGTGAACGCAGTCAACGACAAAGGCAAAATCTCAAAAAAAAAACAACAGTGAATGAAATGCCTCAAAATGCAATCCAAGTGTGCGAGATCTTTGACGTATGGGGCATCGATTTTATGGGACCATTTCCTTCTTCCTGTGGAAATAAGTACATTCTCGTGGCCGTTAACTATTTGTCCAAATGGGTTGGAGCGAAAGCGCTCCCCACTAATGATGCCCGAGTCATTGTTAAATTCTTAAAATCTCTTTTTGCCTGATTTGGAACTCCTCGTGCTATAATAAGTGATCACGGTACCCATTTTTGTAATGATTAATTTGCTAAAGTTATGCTTAAGTATGGAGTTACTCATCGTCTTTATAACTGAGTATGCAACCCCGAAAAACTCGAGTAGATCGACAATGGAGGTTTCAAATCGTGGGTATGAAACCTTATCTAGAAGTACCGTCTAGGTGAAAAACCGTGCTTCTTGGTCCGATAAAGTTTAGATGATGCATTATGGGCCTTATGTCTGTACCTGGCCTCAAAACACCCACGGTGCACCCTTTATAAGTTAATTTACTGAAAAGGATTGTCATCTTCCCAACGAGCTAAAAACACAAGCCTATTAGGCCTAAAGCATTGGTAATTTTGGACCTAAAGACCGCGGGTGATATCCGGAAAGATTTCAAATGATGAATTAAATGAACTCCGTGACAGAGACTTACAGAACTCTTTAAACTACAAATTAGAAAAACGAAAGAAGATTCATGACTCTAAGATTAAAAACCGCGTCTTCAACGTTGGTGATTGAGTTCTTCTCTTCAATTCTCGATTAAAGATTTTCTTGAGGAAGCTCAAAACCCATTGGACCGGACCGTTCATTGTTGCTCAAGTTTTCCCTTATGGAACCATCGATTTATCTCAAATAAATGGACCAAATTTTAAGGTGCGGTCATAGACTTAAATACTATTTTAGAGGGGACATACCACCGATGGTTGTCCCAGATCTCTAAACTTTCCTCATAGACCACTGAATTCGGGGTCGAGTCAGGCTCGTGACTCGGTTAACAAAAATAAGCGCTTCGTGAGTGGCAACCCCTGCTTATCCCTATTAGTAGTATATTATAATGAATAAGTGTGATGTGAGGAGGCTCGCCTCTTCCTTTCTCGTGTTTCGTGTTTTGTGGTTTTATGTCCAGGATTGCTTAGATTTTGAAGACTCTCATGCTCGTGGATTGTCCATTCGACCACTTCAGGGGGGGTCGATCTTCAGTTCAATCCTTCGCATGCTTAATAATGGGAATCCGATATCCTAGATCATATTGAATTCTCGTTTTATATCTATATAGCATACTTATAAACGGCTTTTAGATTTAACGTAGAGATCCCTTAATTTTCGGATTATGCCCTTGAAATTAGTATTGGATTGACAGCACACATTTGAGGACAATGTGTAGGTTCTAGTATGAGGGGATCTTTTGATTCTATCTTACACTGCTTTTGCTTTGCATCAACATAACCCCGTTTTTCCACCAAAATTATCAAAATATGCCATTTTTAAAAAAAAAGAGAATAAGTTTTTAAACACAAATTTGTTGGTCTTTTTAACAGGATTAACTTTTACTTGATCGACATTTTTGCGCTCTATGTTCCCATCGCATATCGATACGTTAAGCATTCTCATGGATCTTTTTAAAGATTTTAAAATTTGTGAGAACAATAAACATGATAGAGTTTTATATAAGTTTTGATCTAAGAAGCATAGGATTAGTTGGAAATCTTAAGAGAGCTCAAAGAGGTTAATTGGGTGGCTTTTTGCTCTCCATTAGCTTAATAAACGGTATATAACTGTGTAAAAAAAGTTACTTTAGGTTTTTTAACGATTCTTAGTCTAATCCCTTCCTTAGAGATTCCTTCTGGTGAAATTTAAGGACAACATCGAGGTTTTTGTCATTGTTATGGTGAAATAGGCAACCTGATTCTTGACGCTCGCTACGTTGTCCTAGTAGTTAAAAGACCACAGGACTGAAATTTGGCTGAATAATACTCAATAAGTTTATAGTAATAACACCCAATAGCAAAATAAGACTACTACCTATTTCCGGTTCACAACCGATGTGGTAGTCGTCTAAAGGGTGGAGGTATGAATAATAATAAAAACTGTGGGCTGATAAAAGTTTACTGCATCTTGCCGACTCACAACCGATGTTGCAGTCTTCTAAATAAGGCACATAGTAATAATCCCGATGATTGAATAAAAGTTTGCATGCATCTTGCCGGCTCACATTATGTCAACCGATGTTGCTTGCCTTCTAAAAGGTCGAGGAAATTACCGAGGTCGAAATATGTTTGCTGCATCTTGCCGGCTCACAACCGATGTTGTTGCCTTCTAAAGGACTGAGGTTTAATAATGTTGCAATAAAAATAATAAAGCCAAATTTGACTTTTTTGGTGTTATCAAAAAAAGATAACCCCTAATATCACATGGGAAATTAGAACCTTCTAATGGGACCTTATTCCTCACATAATCACTCTTTAGGAAAGGATTTCAACCTAATTGTGGTCTAAACCGGATTTTACTTTATATAAATAAGACATTAATTTATTTGTCATGAATAATAATAATAAAAGCTTTAGAGGATCTAGGAAATAAGGGAGCAAAAAGTTAAGTTTATACTTACACAATTTGCATCTATGAGTAGTGTTAGCATCTTAACTTGTATTTAACAATGATTTCGTTTTTAAGCTTGGTTTGGGGCGGGTGAAAAATCAAGGACGATGAATTTATTTTTCCTTTTAGTATTTCTTGTTCCGTGAAGTTATGATATGTATGAATATTAATAATAAATACATAAAAAGGGTAAAACGGGGTGCTTTTCAAAACTAGTAATTTCTTAATCCCCTTAGATGAACACTTAGCTACTTTTCGAGGTAATTAGTCTAAGGGGGTTGAAATTTTTGGTTTTCTAAGTTTGGATTTATTACATTGCGTGAGGACACGACAATAGCTTAGTATGGGGGATTTTGGTATGTGTTAAATCACATACCTTTTCTATTATAAAAACGAGCCCAAATAACCAAAAACGTGTGAAAAATGCAATGTATATGCTTGTTTTTGTGTTTGTGTATGTGCAGGTAACGGATATCAAGAAAAGGACAAAATAAAGACAAAACTAGACAAAACCAGGCACGGGATCAGAAAGAGCGCGAAAAACCCGAAGCCGAAGGCGTACCCATTTTCTATGGACCAACCCGGGCCCACTTAATGGGCCGGGTCAGCCCACGAACCTTAAATGATAAATCATAATACTCATACTTCATTCTTATAATTCTTGGCCCATTTCTATAACAAAAGCCCAAACCCTTTAAACCTTGGTCAACAGATATATAAACGAGTCAAACAGTC
Organism: Tanacetum coccineum; assembly: GCA_026074375.1. Lineage (NCBI taxonomy): Eukaryota > Viridiplantae > Streptophyta > Magnoliopsida > Asterales > Asteraceae > Tanacetum > Tanacetum coccineum. The sequence goes on from BQNB010013810.1 coordinate 9,513, forward strand.
AAAACAGTCAAAATTACTGTTTATCTCCTACCCCTTCCCTCCTTTTTCACCAAACGCAGGGTAAATCAAGAAATAGTACACGTACTCCCGTCCTTCTAGAAGCATATTTTAGACACTTCAGACACCTTACTCATCCACGCTAGCAATCCCCAGCAGTACCATTGGTCAATTGGACGTGTACAAGATTCAACGGATGAGATGATGTGAGTTGGAGGCGGTTAATGATCTAAGGCCAAGATTGAATAATTGAGACGTCCTAAGGCAGAAAAAAAGGTGCTCCCACTCCCTATAAAATGAAGGGCCATCACACACAGAAATGATCCATCGTGGTAGATATTAGCTAAGTTGTATTTAGCTTATTGTTTTCAAATTATAGCTTATTGTTCTTAAAATGATGTATTTTCCTTGTTAAAAAGTTTGTAACTCACGTTTATTATCAATAAAATTCAATTGTTCTTAAATTCATGTTTTTACTTTTTGCATTTATGTTTTTTAAGCTTAATTTAAATCTAATAAGCTCTTAATAACTACTAAGCTAGAATATACTCAGTTCAGCCTCAAAAGCTTAACTGAGTTTGGAATCTCACTTAAATCTCTCCTAAATTACCTTAGCTTATAAAATGGATGATAAGCCAATTAAGGAAAGGCTATAGACCTCACCAGCTTATCTATGATAAACTGGAGCTTGTAAATCTAGTTTATTAAAGCTTAATTGATCCCTGTTTAGCTGGGACAAAGGTACTTGTCATTTTCACTTTACTTTAGCTTATTTTTATGTTTTTGCTTATTACTGCTTATAACTGCTTATTCTCTGTTTCTATTTACTTAAATATGCTTATTAATGTTGATTATTGCTTATTTGAGCTAAGTTATAGTTTATATCTCTTTTGATTCATGTTTCCATATAAACAGCTTACAAAAGCCAAAAATATGTTAAGTAATCTAGCTTATTGATTTATGCTTAGTTGTGGTTTAAAATTGCTTAAAAGATCTTAAAATCATTAAATCTTAATCTGATTTAGCTTTTTTACAACTAATATAAATCTGATTTAAGCTTAATTATGTTATTCAAATTCATTAAGGGGTGTTTGGATCAAGCAGTACTAACTTGAGTTAGTACTGTTGGATCACTTTTTTCCTTTAATCCAAATTTGACAAGCTCAAATTAAGCTAATAAGTCAGCTTTTATGAGTTTTCAAAAGGTTCAAATTAGTTTTAAGGTTTAATCTACCTATGGTTTGAATCTGTGAGTTTTAAGCTTGTCATAGTAGCTTATTAAATTAGATCTTGTTCTAGTGCAATTTTGAGTTGTTTTCATGCTTGTTAGAATCTCTTAATGCAGTAGAAAAGGTTTGAAGATAGTGTGCAATTGTCCTTTTGGTTTTGTCTGTCTTAAGTTTCATTTTTCAAAGAGCAAAAGTCTATAAGTTTATTAGCATATCTAGGTACGTAAAATTTTTTGAGATTAAGGCAGATTTTGAGTATATAAGCTCTCTAGGGTATTAGCTTAATCTGTTTGAAGTTATTTTCATATCTTGTCATCATTTAGTAGATTAAATTTTGGGCTGCATTTTGCTATTTTCAATCTTAAAAAAATATCGCAAAAAAGAGTCTAGTGTTAAAAAACTGTCATGTTTTATAAGCTCTTATTTCTAGCTATTATCATCAATGTAACTTACATTTTGATTTTAAATTGTTATTTGAATCCAACATCCACGTTTTCAATTTATAGCCTTTTTTGCAAGTCTTAATCATCTCAAATATTTAAAGCTTCAAGTTCACAGTATTTTTCCTTTGAATCTGTGTGTTTAAACCATTTTCCAATTCAGCTTTTAAGAGCTTAACAAATTAAGTTTTTGCTTTTAACCTTGTCATCTTTGCTTATTATATCCTGGTAGTTGTTAGTTGTCAGCTTATTTGCTTTTTCATTAGCTTATTAAGTCTTAAAAACCAAAACAGTTTTGCTTATTAGTCATTTAGTTAAGTTTTAGGTAATCTGTCATTTAAAAGCTAGCTTATTCTAGCTTATTTTATAGTTTTAGAAAAAGTGTTTTTATAAAAGTTGCTTATTTCTAGCTGGTCTTTAAAAGTTTTAAAAAGGAAAAAAAAATTCAAAAAGGGAAGCCACAGGTTCAAACCTGTGACTTCCCCCCTTAGCACACACACGTCTCCACACTACACACACATAACCAACTCGCCCTTGGGACTTTTTCATTTAGTGTTTGCTTTGTTTAATACTTATAGTCATTTAGTCTATTTTGCTTATTCGGCCTAATTTGCTTATTTACTGCTTATTAATTAAGCAACTTTTCGAGTTTTTATTTTTCTTAGATTCCTCATAGTATAAAGTACTTTTCATAATTTTTCTAGAATTTTTAGAAATAGTTTAGTATTTTTAATTAATTTTCTAGATTAAATTCGTTTTTAATTCATAATAAATAAAATAAAAATCAAAAGAAAAAAATATAATTCTTTTTCTGAAAATTAATTTTAGTCATTTAGGTTTTTTAGAAATTAAATTTAAGTTTGTAGGGTTAAATTTCGTATTATTTGCTTATATGTAGCGTTTTAGAATTCTAGTTAACGTTTTTTACTTTAAGTCTTTAGTTGTTTTTTTTGTTTGCTTTAATTTGCTTTCCTTTGTGTTATTAGGATTAGAAATCAAAATCAAAAATACTTGATATTCAAGCATCAAACAAAATACTTTCGTGAAATTCAAATTCACTTCTCGTCGGGATACGACACTTGGGAAATATACTATTGTTTGTCCTCAAGCAATTTTATGTTTAACGGGAAACTTATTATACTATAATTGGTTTGAGATATTTAGGATATATATTTAATTATATATAGACTATTTGGATCGAACCATTAAGTAGTAGGGGTTTTACAGCGGGTCAGGCTATTTTGAAAGCCGCCTCGGGCAAAGTGACAAAACACGAGAAAACATGCATTGAAAATCAACACGTGTTTATTCCTTTTGCGTTTGATACCTTTGGTTTTCTTGCACCGGAGGCGGTGGAGCTACTCAGTCGAGTACAACGGGTTATGCACAACAATGTTATGAGTCATAACACCTAGATCCACAGATGTGGTTTTTAAACGTATTGACTTTGCAATCCAAAAAGGGCTAGCGGCGCAGCTTGTTGCCCGTTTGCCTTCCACCACTATGTAAATCCAATTATATTAATTTAAAATATATTAACAATCAAATTTTTTTTTAATAAATTTTTTATTTATGTCATGTTCAAAAATCTTTTGCTTTTTTACTTCTTTATGTTCCCTAAAAGTCTAAAACTCCTCTCTAGCGAGCCAAGTAAGAAACACCAGAGACGCAAAAATGAAAATAAAAATGACTTATAGAACTAATTAGGCACACTATTTATAACCAGTAACGACCTATCATTTCTAGTTATATTTTTACTCGACATGCCTAATTTTCCTGAAGTGGTCTTGGCCTTTTGTTTAAGTTGGGATTCAAGGTTTTGTTTGGGAGGGATTTCTCAATTTTTGTTTGTAATATTTTTAACTAGGTTCTTATTTCTTAACTTTTCATTTTTGTTTTTAATTGTTTTTGCAGATTGCTTGACCTATGAGAGTGTGAGGATGAACACCAATGATGACTTACTTATTCTCTTTTTTGGTTTAATCTTGAAATGTTGGATTTACCCTGGTTTAATCTTGTATTTACCCTGGTTTAAATCAATTTATTTACCCTAGATTATTCTTGATTTCCAGTTTTTACCAGTGTTTTAAAACCCGGGTTGACCCAGCCAGTTGAACGGGTTGACCCGTGACCCGGTAGGGTGACCGGATGCCGGTTTTGGCCGAAAAACCTGGTTGAACCGCCGGTTAAACCGGTTGAACCGTGATCCGGTGGCTCGAGCGGGTCGATTCAAAAACCATTTTTTTAAAACATTGGTTTTTACTTTCATTTTAAAGCAACATTGACCTTTTGTGTGTTGTTATATATCGCAGAATGATACCTTGTCAAATATGTGTTGTGTTGAAGTGTTGTTTGCAAGACCAATAATGTTGTATGAAAGTTTCTTTGCTGTTAACCCACGTTAACCGTATAACAGTTTGAAACTGACCCGAATTAACCATATAACACTTCATGGTCATAAAAGTGAAGTTTATTAGCTTTTCACTATTGTCCAATGGCACATGAAGATTGGTGTTTCATATGGATTCTACACTAAACTGTTCATATGTATGTGATTCACTACTTGAAAATAGAGCAACACCGTCGGCGATGGAATTTTCGACGGACATATATTTGTCGCATAGTACCGACAACGTTTAGTCATATTAGCAGCCGATATTGTGATTAAATTTTTGCGAAAATCTTCTGACGGAATTCTGACACAATTTCGAGGATACTAAGTCTCAGATGAATCCCATCGAATTTGTTACTTATAATTGTAGCCTACATTTTGACTGGACCACTAACGACATTTTTATGTTTACCCGTCACTAATCGGTCCCTAGAAATGGAGTGTCCCAGGTATCATAGGTTTTATTTTGTCTTGATGGCTTGTGATGTCATTCTGTCTTTGTACCACAGACTTTCGAAAGCGATTCTTTGATTTTCAGTTGATCCTTGTTTATTTGCTTGTTGTGTATAGAATTATGAGGTGAGATCTTGAAAGAACACTATCATCTTAAAGAATAAAAGAACACATCATAGTCATTCATTTTATTTCTATGCAAATGGAGTTACCCATCCTCTCATATTCCACTTTTTTTTAAAAAAAACAACATATCTTGCAAACGGTAAATCGTCAAACTAAGAAAAATACACCATCGCGACAATTTTTTTTTCTTTCATTAGACGGGAACTTTGATATATTTTCGACCATTTTTTAGTGTTAAAATTTTTGCACAGAAAAATCACACATGATTTGTAAAATCACTTGTGATTTTATTTTTTTTTGGTTTTTTACAGTATAAATAAGTAATTGTTATTATCATTATAATAATTTACATAGTCATTATAAGTCCATCGAGCACAAGCGCACCACTAGCCCTTTTAATTAAAAAACTAATTCTTTTAAAAAATCCACATTTGTGGATTTACGTGTCATAACAATACTTCTCATAACTCGTTAGACTCTGTTGAGTAGCTCTATCGCCTCAGGTTTAAGGAAAATAAAGATATCAAATGCAAGACTTTATACAAAAATCACTTGTAATTTCATTAATCATATGTGATCTCACAGAATCACATGTGATTTTACGAAATCACATGTGATTTTTAAAGTAATGACGAGAATATTTTTTATCCTTCCAGTAATTGTCAATTTCATAAACTTTCGATAAATTTTTATATTGTATGAAAAATATGGTAAAAAATTACACTTAGGATTTGAAAAATCACTTTCGATTTGCCTTGTTAAAAAATTTCGACTCGAGTTATTTCAAAAATCGCATGTTATTTCATAAATTCCATATGATGATATTACAAAGTAACAAATCTATATAAATACCATAAATCGTATGTGATTTCCCAACTTCCTTGAATTTTAAAGTATAAAAATCACATGTTAATTTTTCAGTGCAAAAAAATTGAAAAAAAAACTTTCCGTCAAAAGTTATATAGAAGTGTAATAGTCTATAGAAAGATAATTTAATTCTCATCGCGATGGTATAATTAGTTTTGCGTAACGATTAACGGTTTAAAATATATGTTAATTTTAAAAAATAAGATGAAAGTGCATTTTTTAATTTAATTTAAATAACAATTAATATAAACCATTAGATTAAAATAGGATGAATGGTTAAGATCAAATGATTTGTTCTTTAATTAGATATTGTTCAGATCTTTTCTCTACTGTATTAATGAACCTTGACCTTTATATTCCCGATACCCATTTATTACAAACTTTAAAATATTCCCGATTCCTTTACTCCCGAGCATTCCTTTATTTACTCCGAACACTTTTATAAAAGGGTTTTCCTAACTTGTGCTCCAGGGGCACAAGTTAAGGAGGGCTTAAAAACAAACCCAACAGCCTGTGTGGTCCAACCCTCTCCACTGGTCAGCAATCATTAAGTGGTCTTTATATCAAGCCCCACAACCACTAACATGCCACTCAGAAAATGACACACAGGCAGTACATCCTCCTTAACTTGTGCCCCTAGGGTACAAGTTAGAAAAATCTTTTATAAAATACTTTTTCCCTCTAAAATCACACACTCCCCACCGTCCGTCGTTTGCCGCCGTCCGTCGTCTGCTCTGGCCTGCTGACAGCCCAAGCTCGACGACCACATTGCCCTAATTTAAATTCCAATTACTTCATCAAGGTTTAATTCCTCCTTTCAGTTGAGCTTATTTTGCCCTAATTTTTGCTTGAATGTTTGGCTGATTGTGACGTATTTGTGTTGTTTATGAGTGGTTGGCTGAGTGTAATGGCGCATAACCTGTATTGTTTTCTTGATTTTTATCAGTTGACATACTAGCTTAGAGTGCATTGTTGTTGAGATATGATATCCTTTACGGACAGGATTTGCGTTTGTTTATGCTGTTTATGTTTGGAAATTAGTTATTACCAGGTTTTAGAATTACATTGAAGGCTAGATGAACTAAATGAAGGATATTTTAAGTGCTTAAAGTTCAAGTTTTAGGTGTCGATTATATGACTTCAAATATGGTATACAAATCGAAATGGCCTTGTGATCCTTAGGGTGAATGAAATTGATAGAGTGTATTATTATTATTGTAAAATTAAGTTTAAAGTGTAAGTTGATAGAGTGTATTGGTGAATGGTCATTATCTATTTTCTTTAGTGCTTTTGTGATAAATCCATTTATACTTAGATAAAGTATGCAAGTTGAAGGTTGAATGTGGTTTTGATCCTTAGAAATGTTGAGACTATACTGTGTACGCACATGTCTTTATTTTGTGGCTGAAGAAACTGCATAGGATTTTCATGAATTTTATTGGTAGAAGGTAAACTTTTAGGTGCACAACAGGAGTGAGCCACGGAATTTTGCTCTAGATATTCGTTGCTCTTCTTGAACAGACTCTCGATTAAACATATTCAAAGTTCCATCTCACATATCTTCTCTGGTCTATTGCTATTTAGGTGTAATAATCATACATATATCTTGCTTAAATTATTATGACTGGTCTATTGTTGTTAAGGTGTAATAATCATACATATATCTTGCTTAAATTGTATTTTAATGCTCTGTATATACATAATAGAGATAGGTTAATTGTGTGAGAGCTACTGATTATGTTAACAGCATATTTCAATTGTTGTTGAGTTAGTTTTGAATTACTCTATGCTTTACTGTTGTGATTGCTTAAATGCTTAACTTGCTTCTTTGTATTGTTAGGGTATATGACACCTACACACACCTCTGTACAGACCTCTGTACGGTATATAGCTCCTGCACACACCACTCAAACAAACAAAGAATACAAACAAGGCTTACGGAAAGTAAATGCGGAATATAATCGACACAAGATATAACGTGGTATCCACGACTAGGAAAGTCCGAAGGCATTCCACGGGATCAAAAACCAAGAGTAAATATAAACTCTTAGCTAAACTGTCACACCCTTACGCCTTAAATTCCCGGTTAGTATTCCGACCCATTCTGGTCATTTATTTTAAATTTTATACGTTACGTTTAAATCTGACAGTTTACCGGGAAGTTAAACCGCGTAAATCTAAAAAACGTCATCGGGCGCGTCCCGGCATCGATTATTAATTAATTTAGGCCTTATATGAGATATTTTAACTTTTTTGAGTGTTTCGTGATTTTTAATCACTCCCGATATTAATTTTAGGGTTTCATCTTGTAAATTGCGTTTTTCGCGTTTTTGACCAAACGAAACCCCGAAAACTCCAAATCTTTTCGTGTAAACTCAAGTTATCGATAATCTTATACCCTAAGCCCAAAAAATTTCGTTCATACCCCTCTCCATATACATATGGATGCCTAAACCTAAACCAAAAACAATCTTGACACTTGAAATTAAATCATCCATAATCCACTAACTCAAAATTTGAATTCTTGACAAGCATGTGAAGGAAAATGACATCTTTGTTGCCTAGTAACTTGCATGCATGCCATCTCTTACACATCACATGCAAACTTAGACCTTTGACTTCATTTGACCAAGCTTAAGCCTTAAGGAATGAACCATGGACAAATTTTTTGAACCAAAATGGTCCTTGTGACCTTGCTCGGCCTAAACCACCAAGATACACACTCTTGGTGTGTGTTGGTCATATGTGTGTGCACCATTAACCCTAAACCCTAACCTTGACCTATATATACATCTCATACTTCTAACTTAGGGTTACATTTCATTTCCATGTCACCAACAAAAACACACATCTGTCTTTCTCTCCCTCTTTGCTCACGGCACACCACACACACACAAACACCTTCAAAACTTTTGATTTCTATCAAGATCCAATCATTCTAAGTTCATTTCACTCATTCCAAGTTCATTTCTAAGATCATCCAAGGTGTTTGCAAGTATTGGTTCTTTGATTTAAGGGTTTTATTCAAGATCTACAAATTAAGGTTTGGTTATTATTTGGAGTTTTTCTAGATCTATTATTTTGGGGTATAGATCTTGTGATTTCACTTCTTGTTCTTCATTCTTGAAAGTATCTTGAATCTTTATTTGTAGTTTTCTTACATTTTTCTTATATGTTCAAAGATCCATACATCCATATGTTGTGTTTTAATTTTTGAAAGATTTTAAAGACAAGATTTCATAAATAATGATGTTCCATTTGTTTCACTAGTTAAATACTATGTTCTTGGTGAGATGAGAGTTGATGAGTGTTGCAACAATAGAAATGAAGAGATTAGGTTAGATTTAGGTGTGGTTTTGTTGTGGATTAGTTGTGAATGGAGATTAGGCTAGATTAGACACTATTGTGAAGTTTGGGTGAATTTTGGTTGCGTTTTTGACAAAAAGTGCTTGATGTCCCAAATTTGTTTTGAGGTTTTGGTCGACCTAAAAATGTTTTCATTATGCGTAAAAGTAGTTTTTGAAGAGCTCATTTCGAATAGATAGTTTTTCATATATCACACTTTAAAAACGGATTTAAAACGACCAAGTTATAGTCAAATGAAACTTGAAATATTTTTTGACAAAACCAAGTGAATAGTGTGCTGATGTGAATAGTAAAATGGGTTTTCGGACACCTTCGAACATTTTTGGACTTTTTAAACATTAGCGAAACATATAGTAACACTTATATATTGATTGGTATTGTTTAATGACGCCGTCAACATATTTTGGGAAAAGCGATAAAGTTACTAAAAATAGTAAGTTTGGTAAGAATTTAGCAGAACGGACTTAGAAGTTAAGTAATTAAGGTTAGTTAGTGCGTTTTGACTTATGGAAACTTAACAAATATAGGGGACGGTATTAACGTCCCGAAACTAAAAACTTTCCTAAAATAGAAACTTACTAAAAATGGAAACTTTTTGATAAACGCCGAAACTTAAAGAAAAACTATATGATTTCATTTCATCATGTCTTGTTAATCAAACTAATGCAAACACACATGGATGTCTTTTGGTGATGAACATATTGTGCAATTCTTGGCATACTTTCCGTGTTTCTGAGACGCGTTATTATTCTAGGTCGCGGCTAGATTTCTATATCACCTTTTACTTGCGTGATTATCATTTGCTCATTTTGCTAAGGTGAGTTCATAGCCCCATGTTTTACTACTTTTACTTTACTATTTTGGGGTGAGAAACATTGCTTGTTTTCAAACTATGGACACAGTTACTTTACGTTTCCTTTTCCTGATTACGTGTTGCCTAAGTAGCGAATAGACCACTAATGCCTGAATTATCATGAACCGTCAATTGCTTAACCGACCGTACTGGTTAAGTGAGCGCGAATGTTGTAAATAGATCTATTGGGAGTAATTATCCCTATCCGGGTAAGTAGTGCTTACTAGTTTCGCTAATAAAAGCAAAAAAATATGCCAAAAGATGGAAATGTTTGTGGTTTAGTGTATCAAATGTTTAGGAAAGGATATTAAAGTCCAAAGAGTCAAAACAAGCAAAAATCCGGACAAATAACTGAACGAGACAAGTAATCAAGAGAGACATGGAGGAAAGATATCAAAGTGGCAACAGCGACATTAAGGAAACGTTAAATTAAGTCAAAAGAGGTCAAAGTCAAGACAAGTCCAAGTCAAAGTTGAAGAGAATATGAACCATTATTACCCTTTTAAGTGAAGGAAATTACCAATCAAAACTTCTTGTTACTATCTACACAGGGCCAGAAGTGTCAATTCTCGAACTTATTTTACACTACACTCTTCAAAAAGAAACAGAGGGACTACTTTTGCAAATACTCCAATCTTTCAAACAAAACACGGGGTTAAACTTTTCCCCTAACCACTTATAACTGTTTTTCCAGCCTAAAACACCCAATAACCCCAACTTCCCAAATCCCTTCTCCCGTTTCTCCTTACTCAACCTTACCTGTATTACATTTTTAGTCTTTTTATGAAGTGGCAGCTCCATTGGTGCGAAACATCACAAAGACATCTAACGGCCAAGATTCAAAGGAAAAAAAATCAAGGGCTGTGAAGGATTAAAGTTCTCATTCTCTTTTCATATTCTCATATAAATAGAAGTCTTAACTTTCAGATTGGATTAGTGAGAAGACGAGAGTAGATTTTCTTTGTAATTTTCTCTTTTTCAGTTTAGTTTACTGTTCATTGTTGCGAATTAGCTTATTAATTTCAATTGCAGTTTTTGTAATTCTGTTTTTAATCTTGTCTCTTCTTTTAAAAGTATAAGTTAGTTGACTTGTTTGTTTGTGTTTAAGGTTTTAAGTAATAAAGCTGTTTTTTAGCTAATGAAGCTTGAATATAAGTAATATCGCATATTCTATTTCTTTTGTTTCTAATATTGTTTAATTGACTAAAAAGCTTTTTAAATACTGAGTTTGTCTATTATTGTTCAAAAATGGTCATTTGAATTCAGTTTGGATTAATATTGGAAGCAATGAGGAGTGATAAGCTACTTTCAGCTTATTAAGCTTAAAGCTTATTGGTTTAGAGGCTAAGGTAGCCATATAGGTTTTGATTTAAAGGTCACTCACTCAACAAGAGTGACCTAGGGTCAGAGACTACAATTCACAGGTTTAGCCTCATGATTTTAATTTTAGCATTCAAATAGCTTAATTCATTTGCTTATTGCATTGTCTTTTTGTGATTTAACCTGTTCAATTTAGCTTAGTTAACTTGGATATTCAATTGCTTTAAGTAATTGTAGCTAGAATCCATTAACTTCTTTAGATTCTATCATATTAGTAGAATAACCTAGCTGAGAAACTAGCTTATTTCTCTTAATAAGCTTTAGTTTTTAGAACTTAAATAGCTTAATTAGGTGAGTTTAAGTTTGAGTAGATATAAGGTTTTAGCATTTTTAGTTCTAAAATAGATTTTAAGTGAAATATAGTTTGGACAATTTTAGTTAACTAGTGTTTGGAAAAAGGTGGTTTTGACCTTTAAAGTCAACAAAACCTTGTCAAAGTATTTTACATAGTTGAGTTTTTCAGAATTATCAAGTTTTAAAAAGGATTTGAGAATTACTTTGTAGAATTTCAAAGTTTTAAGCTCTAAAAGCCTTTGCTAGCACCAGGACAGTTTAGGTTCAAGTAGTTTCATAGATAAGTGATTCACATTGTTTTAGAGTTCAATTTTGGGTAATATGGTATTAGTTAACATTTAGATAGTGGTTTAAGAGTGTTACTTAGAATTTTGCTTGAATTTAAGCTTTTAAAGGTCCATCAGCAAAGCTTAGTATTTATCTTAGTTAATAGTGTTGTATGGCTCATATTTTTCTAGTTTCTTTAGGGCATTTGAAATTAGGAGATAGAAAGTTAGATTTAAGAATTTAGTAGTTTACATTAGCTTTATATAAAATAATTTCTTAATTTTATTTCTAGCTTTCAGACTAGTTTAAATGTTTTGCAAGTGGTGCTAGTAGCAGTATTAGATTTCTAGCTTATTTCCTTTTTGTTCTATTAGTTCTCTGGTATGTTTTATCAATATCCTTTATTAGGTTTATGAAAGTTCATAGAATAGCTTATTTCTAAAATTTTAGTTTCTAAGATTTAGTTTTAAGCTAGTTAGCTTATTAGGATTAGTTAATTTAGTCAATAGCGAACTTTAGCTTTTTAAGATCAATTTTCTCATTATCTTGTTAAACTTGTAGGATTATTTTTGTTATATAATCTAGTAAATCACAATTTTTATGCATCTTTTGGATCTTATTTTCATTTAGTAATAAGCTAGAAATAAGCCAAAGTTAGAAAAGTTAGAATTTTTAAAGAAAAATCTTGTTTAGTAATAGTTTTAAATGCTTAATTTTTTAGTTTAAGTGGATAAATGTTCAAGTGCTTTTATTAAAATGTAGTATAAAGCTTAAGTCCAACTTTTTAGTTTTAAAGCTTTTGCAAATCTTTCATTTTTGAAAAAGCAAAAATAAGGCTAATCGTTGGATTTGTTTGGTAATCTTTCCATAGTTAAGGGTGTCCTGCTTCAACTGTAGTGTAAATTTTGGTTAATTACTCCGGCCTACCCTTTACTTTCATTCTTTGCATTTTCTACCCTGTCTTTTAGGTTTAATAAAATAGTTTTTATATTTTTAATATTAGTTTTAATAAAATTAGGGTTTATACTTTAATTAGCAAAATTAGGGTTCAATTGTTTTATAATATAAAAAGTGGGCATTATTTTGTCTCATTGATTTCGCATCTTTAGTAGTAGTTTAAAAACCATTTTTCTTTATTTTTCCAGTTTAATGTGTATTTTCTAGGAATTAAAAGAGGTTTTAGGTAATTTCTTTTTCTTAATAAATTCAAAGAAAATAGAAAAATAGTTGGAAAATTTTAATTCTTTTTGTAATAATTTTCTTTTTCATTCTAGTATTTTTAAAAAATAGAAATAGAATTTTAGTGTTAATTTTTAGAAATAAGTTTATTTTAGTTAATTCATTTTTCTTTAAAAAATCACAGAAAATTCAAAAATAGTTAAAAAATTCTAATTCTTTTTCCTAAAATTTTCTTGTTAAATTTGTGATTTTTAGGTATAAAATTTGTTAAAAGTAGTGCCTTAGATTTTAAATTTTAGTTTTAGCTCACGCTTTTAATTCACGTTTGTTAATTTTTTTTGTATTAGTTAAACGTTTTTAATCCTTTAATTGTTTCTATAGTTTAATTGTGCTATTATATTCGTAGTGTAATTCAAAATTCAAATATCCTTTATCCATTCTTGACTCGAATCCGAATTATTCCCGAATCTCAATTCACGACTTCGTTGAGATACGACCGAGAAGATATACTCTCCCGCGTTAAAAAATATACGTATTGTGTTTTCTTAAGTGAGATTTTACTTCTTTTATTTCTCTTGTTGAGAAGTAATCTGGTAAGAATTTGTCCACGGGCGGATTTTATACTTATACATATATATATTTTGAATGTGCTTACATACCCATACCAGGGACTAATTATCCCTATCCGGGTGAGTAGCGCTCACTACCCACGGGACTCCCGATAAACGGATATATAGCATGTCGGATTTCACTAGGTGATCTTGGTCAGATACCATTAGGGCAATTATTCTTGTTTGGGCATATAATATGATTCCTTATATTTGAGATTCGGATGTTTCGTGCTGAGCTTACCGCAACAGTAAATTTTTTTGTTATGTGAAGTTGTATTGTTTATAATTGGCACGAGCGTACTGTGAAATTTGGTCCACTTTTAATACTAAATTCAAACCTATGAATTCACCAACTTTATGTTGACGTTTTAGCATATTTTTCTCAGGTGCTTAGTTGTGGATGTCTTGCTTGCTTATGGGTGTGCCTTGCATTGGACGTTTTTCAAGAAATATGTATTATCTATGTTAACATCGTGTAAAATTTGAACACCTTTTATTCGCTTACGAGTATTATCTTTGAACTTATGTAAAACCTTACAACTATTTTAATTAATGCAAACGATGTCTAGATTTTCAAAGTACCTTTGTGCGTTCTTTGTATCTTGTGTGATCGTATATGATGACATCACGCCCCCGGACACGTGTTTCCGTTCAGGCCCCGTTTTGGGGGTGTGACAGACCCCAGTTGGACATGACTCCAATATTGAGAGCGGACGCTGTTCCTGTTTCAGGATTCTTACTATTATACCTCAGTCTTGTTACAATAGGGGCTTCATATCTTACTTGTTACCGCTAGATTTGTCCTAGGTAGTTCAGTGTGTTTGTCTCTATACTATGCATGATCCGAGGGAGCCGCACTTTGCTGCTCTCAAACGTATCTTGCGCTATGTAGTTCAGTAGGTTTGTCTCTATATGTTCAGGGCACCCTGGAGCTTGGTCTTCACTTATATGCTTTTGCGACTACATCTTTAGTTGGGTACACTGATGCTGATTAGCTAGGTGCCTTCTACTCGGAGGTCTACTTCCGGTTAGTTGTGGAGAGTTTCTAGGTGATAACTTTTGTCGTGGATCTGCTAAACGGAACCACACCATCTCTCGCTTTGTGATGAGAGCAGATGGGGTGATTTGTTATGTTGTTGCAAAAAATAATGTATTCGCAATCTCCTTCGTGAAGAGTACACTATCCTCTTTGAGCTTACTTGGTTTACTGTTGATAAGTTTAGTGAATTTTTATGTCTTCCATAACCCCGGTTCAACATCAACGAACGAAACATATTGAGATTGATATTCACTTCGTTCATGATATGGTTAAATCTGGTCATGTTCGTGTTCTCCATGTACCTTCTCGCTACCAGTATGCTGATATCTTCACCAACGGTCTTCCCTCAGCTTTGTTTGAAGATTTTAGATCCAGTTTGAGCGTCGGCCCTCCTCCCGCTCAAACTGCGGGGGCGTATTAGTCTACCCATATTTTTAGTATGATTGTTATAGACGTGTGATATCTTTATTATGCTTATATTCTCATCAATCCTCCTAGCTATATCCTTAGAGGTAGATTAGTCTCAGGCTTAAGCCTTTCTTGTAATCTATATATATCATATGTTTTGTAAGTTTTTATCAAGGAATAAAATAAACCTTTAATAGTAATCTCGTTCGTTTCTTGCCAAAATGAGCCCAAGTCACGTGTATTTCCTCCAAATGCCATCCAAGTGCTAAAAATTCAAAAAGAAACGATTAAGCACGTATTTCGAGCATATTTGCATGATTTAGGGGGTTAAATGACCCCGAGAAAGTGTATAAAATGACACCTCATCACTTGCATAATCTTAAAGTGGAGACGGTCCATTCTAGTATGCCATAGGATTGAATCATACAGTTTAGAGGTTGACGTGAAGACTAAACCAATATTATCATTAACAATATTAAGCTTGAACATTTGATTGCTCAAATAACCAAAACCAATAAACACACTATGTTTGAATAAAACAAATTTATTAGATTCAATCATTTGTTTATAACCACAATTATTCAAAACACTACCAGAAACCAAATTCTTCCTTATATTAAAAACATGCAAAATATTAAACAAGGAAACAATCTTTTCAAAACTAAATCTTAAATCTACACAACCACGTCCATGCATCAAGGCTATTGACTCATTTCCTATGTGAAGAATATATCCATTATTTAGTGACTCACAGGTCTTGAACCATCATGATCTCTTACAACACAAGCATAGTTGTCTAATTTAACCCACCACGCAACTCATCATCTGATAAAATAAGCTCAGTTACATTATTGTTACATAATACCTAAACAGGATTTATTACATCATATTCTGTCCTTTCAGTGAGTTAGAACGAACCATTCACTGAACCATTTGTGCTGAACCTTGGCTTTTTGCAACTTCTTTTCACCTTTTGAACATCCTTTTTTAAGTGTATAGGCTATCCTACTCCAACATGCTCATTTTTAGACTTTTTGTTAGGGTCAACTTTGGTGTCTTGATGTTTTCGTTTCTTGTTGGTAATTGTACCGATGGGGTTTGTTATACTTCACCATAATTGACAATGAAGGACAGCAACATTGTTTCATCGTTTGGTTGTCATTTATTCTGCCACAATGAGGGAATCTCAATGATAGATGCTGCCAAATAATAAGAGTTAATTCATCCTTCTGATGTTTCAAGGTGTGCTTGAAATCTTTCTAAGAAGGGGAAATTTGTCAATGATACAAGAGACCTGAATAGCCTCATCCTTGTTATGTTTTGTGTGATGGTAATTCTTCCAAGTTATACAAATAGTTCATTGTAACTGGTCTTGAATCAGTCATTTGTAATTTGGGAAATTACTTACAAGAAACTTCTTACTTGATGCATCCTCAGCCATATATTTGGCCTTCAAGGAATCTCATAGTTCTTTAAAAGATTCAACATTTTGGTAAATATCAAATAAGGAATCGGACATATCATTGAGGATTAATCCTCTGCAAAAATAGTCATCATTATCCTACTTGTTCCTCCTCTTGATTTGTTCCATGGTAGCATTCTCACCATCTTCAAGAATAAGAGTAGTGAGCACATACACAACAATCATGCTAGAAAGCAAGAAGTGCATCTTCTTATGCTATCTCCTAAAGTCCACCTCTTCAAACTTGTCATGCTTGGGCAAGTTTTTTTAGCCATGTTGTTCATAGCAACAAAACCATTGATTATCACATATATTTTTTGAATGTTAGTGGTTATGAACCCAAACAGGGTGGAAGAATAATCAATAGCTATAATTACCAATGAAGGTTACCGTTATAACACTGAAGTCGTCGTAATCACCTTTCCAAAGAAGTTTATCCGACCGATTGCTGGGTTACACGAATTCCTCCTTGAATTAACAACTATGTGATTGTTCTTGTTTTAGGATAAATCAGAACCATTCGCTTCTAATGTGTTTAGGTTTTCTATATATTTTTCATGCATATGTTATGATCTCTATTATAGTAGAGATTTACTCAAAACCCTAGTCAATGGAATTATGAGTGATTAACAACACATTAATCGCCACATAATTAGCCTCTATAATTTTAGAGATTAATGGTTACATGATCAATTTAATCGTGGTCATTAATGCAATCAATCTGCCACTTGAATAGGTCAAAGCTGTTACAAGTATTTGAATTCACTTTAGCGAAGTCATGCCTTATGTGTCTTGAACACTCATCAACTAGCTCACTAAAGAGAATACAAGCTGAATGTTCAGACTGAAAGACTCATTGATGAGTTAACCCACTGAGGATAAGCCCTCTGATAGATTACTCCCCGCTGGTGTCCTTCAGCTTCCTACTCAGGGAGTACAAAGCTAAAGCCACCAGATGTGATAAATATAATTCAGTCCTGAGTTAACGCACTGAAGAGAGAACTCACTAAATTCATCTGTGTTTGAATTCTTTTTACCATATCAGGTTTTCGTTAAGTGTGGGTGTTCAGTGACCGTATAGGGTACATCCGTACTTCTGGTCCAGTACCTCGGTATGAACTGAACCTACAATTATACTAAATTTCAAGCTGTTAATTAGTTACTAGTTAACAACACACTTACACAGTGACGAAATTATGTATTTAAGCTGGAAAGATTTATGTTTAAGTTATTGTAGAATAGTTTTTGAACACCGATATGAATTTATAAAGCTCGTATGAATATTGTAACAAAACAAAAACAAAGATAAAGTTATTTAAAACTCCGCACACACCAGCAGATATTTTCTTTCCTCTTTTCTTACATTATTGAATAGCAGCTTAGTTTCGCCTTAATTTTCTTACACGAAGTGTATTTTATTCTTAATTTTTTTACAAAACGCATATGATCACCAAAATAAGGGTAGGGTTTGTTTTTGCCAAAAAACATCTGCAATCTCGTTCTGACAGTCAGACGCGTTCTGGCGTTTTGGTGTTTGTTTTTTTTCATAGTGAGTAAGTGTAGTCTGAGGTTGATGAAATCTTCTTCGAGGTATTGAGTCAGAGGTTTGGTCTTACTGCTTCTTACCCTTATGAAACTTTCACCCAACTCTAAACCCTTCATGGATATATTGTTAGAATAATAAAGAACTGAAAAAGTAGATCTGGGAATTTTGAAGAAGATGATAAATTTATGAGAAGAAGATAAAGCAAAGAGAAAGGTGAATAGTACAAAGTTTTTTATTTGTGGATATTTAATGCATGCACATAGTGTCACGTGAGTATATTTAAAATAGAGAAATATTATACTTTTTCATTTGTTTCTAGTCAAATCATATGTACTTCTTCAGTATGCGTATAACCGGATTTGAATTAGTCTCATACTAATAGTGTTACTTTTCCAATATCAGTATATGTGTACTTCTTCCAATACCAGTATACTTTTTCATTTGTTTCTAGTATTTTGTTTTAGTTAAAAAATCATTAGTTTTTAGTTTGTTAATTAAATCTTTTAAAATAAATGTTTATACCTTTATTTTGAGTTGTCTCAAATCAATTTTATTTCAATCAATAAAAAAGTTTGTTTTGTATTCACATCAGCGTTTTATGCAAAATATCGGCTTGTATTAAAGCGCAAAGCTATAGTGTTGCATTTAATTTTAACGCTTTTTGAAGTAACATTTAAGAGCTTTTTTTACACATTACTAGGCGAGTACCCGCACATAGCGACGGATAATTAACGATATTCGATATTGTGGTAAGTGTTTCATATAACGTTCAAAATAGAACGAGAAAATATCAAAATGAAATTGCAAACACTCGTAACATGCAATACATTTTTAACGTGTATCAAACAACATATAAAAACATTTAGTGAAAACGAAAGTGAAACATTACATCATTATGAGATAAAATTTAACAAACGCGCTGTACTCGTCGTTAAAACTTCTTGTATACGAAATTTAAGGTGTAGATTCCTCCCTTGATCAAAAACTTTTTGGTTGGTTTCATCATACATGGTAGTTTTACAGATATCCCTCTAGACAATGCACTTAAAGTGACCATGCGAAAAAAAAACTAAGTCGGGTAAATAGATTACCCACATTTGGAATTGATTGACCCTGAGTTTTATGATAGTCCATCGCAATAAGCTAAGGGAAAGTGATTGTGTTTTCTTTAGTTTGAAAAGTATACATGTTGTTAACACTCCATTTTGATTAATATTAGAGCGGAAAGCTAATCTGGTGGTATTTATTATGAATCAAAGACACAATCTCTAGAAAACGATCAAAAAAGACGTTTTTTAAAATTACGTTATCATTCATTTAAACATCAGAGTTTTTACAAAGGAAGGGGTCCCAAAATCTAGAAAACAAAAATGTGAATTGCTAAAAAGTTTCTAGCTTCTTCAAGCTCCATGCCATCCATGCCATAAGTTGCTCAATTACCATCGAGATAAACTGCATAAAAAGGAAGTCAAACACAAAGGTTGATTGAAATTCATAAGTTTGAAATGTAATAGTTGAATACAAGTTATAATGAAAATATTGGCATTGCAGGGTAATTATCATGGGGAAATTATATTGCACTAAGCTCATGACACCTACTACGTTAACAGGAAGATACGTAGTGATATTGGTTAGGGACAGATGTCCTCGTGGAAAAGTTAAATTGCCAGGTTACCAATTTGGATCAAATATAGTGCGTTTGGCTACTAAGCATGGGTATACAAAGGGAGTCGTCACCCCAAAGATTATTCACAATATTCGCGTACACTCGCATGAAGTAATTAATGGTTCATGATATAGAAAAAAGGCACTGTATGCTTACTTAGGCAAATATAGCTGGATAGCATACATTTTTGGAATAGCATAAATTTAGGAAAAATATTTGTATTCATGGTTTATAAAGGGTATCACATTTTTATAAGAACTCAAAAGATTGAAATATGGGGTTATGAATTCTTTAAGTCTTTGAAAAGTAATACATTTGTTTAAGATAAGCTGAGAATGTAACAGAGATTTTTAATAAGCATGTATCCTCGCGGGTTTATAAAAACATTCATAACGAATTTGAAATGCGATAAGAGGCTATGAATCACTTTAATAGGCGAATCTGATTAACGGCAAAAGTATATCAAAGGAAAGGCGTCTGTATGGTAGTACGACGTTATCTACTCGGGCGGAAAGTATATCAACTTGAAAGAAAGCAGCTTCGTCCGTAAAATAGGATATTAAGTCGAGTTTAGGAAGATTTTGAATTATTGTTATCAACCGTTCGGGCATCCTATTTCAGAAGTCATTCGTGAAACGTTTGAGAGATAGGGCACTTTAATATCATTAACCCAAGAACTCAGTCAAAAGTAATAACCCCAAGATGAATACCCCTTAATATGAAGCTCCCTAGTATTGTGATACGATATAAGCATTCAGATCAGGATAGCTTATAACATAATCAGTTCTTAGCGTTTTGATTAATATTGGTAATGATAAGCATGATATGCATTAATTAAAGTTATGTCTTATAATGTTTTGAACATGTTTTTATACTTTTTTAAATGTTACATTTTAGACCCTTTAAGAATGAAAAATGGCAAAATATACCTTGGTGTTTCCACTTTTTCAAGTTTGGTCTTCTAGTTTAAAAGAATGTAAAAGTAAACTTGCACTTTGGAAAGTTCACATAATAGGACCCTATACGTTATAACTTTAGAAATATGGGCAAACAAAAATATTCCTTTAGTTATAAGTTTCAAAAAGTTACGATTATATACTCTTTTGCAATGGATAATATTTACTAAACAAGTCCATCAATGCCATGAAGCTTATTCTTAAGTTTTCTAAATGATATTTGCAGGTTATTAGCTTATTATTATAAGCTAAAAATATGAAGATTTACTTAACAAAGTTCAGCATTAACCGATATCGTTAAGCTAGAGAAAATCAAAACGGGTTGAATTAGGGTTGTATATAAATAACGCGTAGGTTTTTAATTCAAATTCTTCAAGACTTAATTAAAAGTGGTTTTACTAACATTTCGTTTTACTTAAATAGATAGATTATAAAACATTAATCTAAATTAGTCCTAGATTTAGAAAAAATCTTGAAAATTAGGGTTTGGGGGTGTACGGTTTTGGATCAAAATGGGGAAAATGAGCCATGAATTGAGTTATAAAATTTTAACAAGAGTTTTACTTAGGATCTTATGAACTTGTAGGAGTGTCGGAGAAGGTTTGAGATCATAGAACTGGGTTGAGCTTATACGTTGGGAAAATGGGTTAAAATGGGACCTTTAAGCTCCGTACGCCTAGAATAAGATTTTCGTGAATTCATTTCTTGAATTTCTTTTGCTTCACTCTTGTTCGTGATACGTTTTAAGGACTCTTTAGGATCTTTTAGGGAGCAAAGGATTGTCGTATTAAGGATTATAGAGGAGGAAGTGGGGGATGAGTTGATATGAAGGTATGGAACCCCTATTTATAGGTGTATTTCAACTTGGAGGCCAAGTTTGGGTGGTGAGGTGTCTCATTTCTGTTAGGGCTGAGTTGTAGGAGCTATAAGGGTGATGTGGTGATGCTATGGTAGTAGCTAGGCCAAGGTGGATGTGGTTTTGTGGTGTTTCTTGCCACGGCTGCCTTAGGGACCAAAGGGAGGGATGTGGCTTGAATTTTGTCCATGAAATAGGTTAGATATTTGTGTAAGGTGCTTGTAAGCTGGTTAGGGGTGGAGGTGCTTATCATTGAGGTGCTTGATTGCAAAGAATAACTTCAAAATGGGTCAATTTGCAAGAATGAAGGTCGCGGGTTCATTTAGGCTCAAACTAGGGTTTTTGAGCTTAGATTTCGAGTACATTGATGGTATAAGTGTGGATTAATGTTTGTAAGGTTTGTACTAAGGGTTATTAACAAGATTTGATAGGTTGTTCGGGTTTAAAATGGGCGAAAACAAGTAAAATATGTCGCGGGTCAAATTAGGGTACGCATAGGGTTTTTAAGCTTCCAATTCATGTACATTGATAGTATAAGCATGGATTGTTGATTATAAGATTGTATTATGAGCTTTAAGGACATTCTTGAGTTAAGGTTTGTGATTGGAATGTGGTAAAAATACGTTAAACGGTTGATGTTAACATTAGGGCCATGTTTAGGGTCTTTTTTTATAATAATTTCTCGGGCTTTAATTCGTATATATCTTGAAATTGAAATTTGAAATTATGATTGTATCATGTAGGTAATTGTAGTAACATAAGTTATTACTACTTAATGGGTAGTGTTTTTTGAAGTTTTAAATATGTGATAAAAATTGAGAAACGGGTCATGGGTTCTTTTTTAGCTCGGGTTGGGTTTTTAACTTGGATTTTCTTGTAATTTTATGAAATGAAAAGAATATAGATTGGAAATTGAAGAGTATGATTGCTTTGTAACTTTGTACTTGATGGATTGTTACAAGCCTTCTTAGGAATATTGTGAGATAAAAAGTTATTTTAAATATCATTGCATTAATGACCTTGTAACATTATGCACTTTAAGAAATTGTACATTTTCTTAGAGGGAATGTTAATTCAAATGATAGATGTTAAATTATTGTACATGTGTTTAGAGTTGTACATTCACTTTTAGATATTAACCTTCTTTGGTGGAATTAGGGTTTAAGAGTTTATGAAACGGTTTAGCCCCATATTGTATTAAAGTTTGCAGATGGTATTTCATTTGAGTAATGTACTTCGTTAAAATGATATTAAGATATTGACTTGACATGTTATTATGTTTGCTTGACATAAATGTAGGTAGGATTGATATAGATAGGTTGCGTGAGCTCGTTAACTTTAGTTATGCAAGTTGCGTTGCATATTGAGATATTGGTAATGTAAGTAATGTAACAATGCAAAAAAAATTCTCCTGTAAAATGGGATCTATAATAAATAGGTTTGATTTTGCATTGATCGAAATTTTCGGGATAGTTATAGTCTCCACCCCTTAAAGAAATCTCGTTCCGAGATTTAGTTGAAAGTTGTAGTGGTATTGTTTGGGAATAGATGTAGGTTAGTGGGCGTATGTGATTTGATCTTATGTTATGTAATCGAGGAATAAGGTCCACGTTGTGCATGCATTTCTAATTATGTTGCGCACCATTATATAATTGCATCCTTTCTACCGGGTTCTCTACTTATTTTCAAGACCACACCTCTTGATGACAACCAATAGAATTTCTCAAAATCTTGATATATCTTGTCAGAACCTGGGTGGATGGAATACTTTGATTTATGAACCTGTGGGTTATAGGCCTACCATACTTCTGCTGCGCCACTCTGATCGTAAAGAATCGTTATTCATTAACCTTTAAAAGTCAACATCGAATATGAATGCTATCACAAGTCTTTGTCAAAACTTTATACCTAGAGTATGAACTCATTTGAATGTATAGATTCTTGTGTGGTTTTGGTATTACGTTGTGGATTAGTAATGGAAAATTTTTAGATACGGGAGATCATCATGAAAAGGTGAGATAGATAGTGAGGATAAAAGATCTTTAGTTAAATCATTTGAAAAGTTAGGAGAGGTGTTTCCTGGTGAAGCCAGAGAATAGTCTGATAAAGTCGGGATATAGTCAAGAGAATGTGTAGAGGAAAAAGTATCCTCAACATCGGAATCAGATAGGATAATAATAGGATAGATATATTCGGGAGTAGACATAATTATGTATAACAACTCAGTGTAAATAACATAAGTTATTTATATAATAGTATAGTAGTTATGTATTTTTACATACTATTCAGAAAAAGCAGTGGCATCTTCACAATTCAGGGAATGTAGTGGCACGAAGAGACATTGATGGCAAAAAAAAGTAGTTATAGTTAAGGTTTTACCCTTGTTCTCTATAACCGTGAGCTCTGATACCACTCTGTAACACCCCCATTTTGACATATAGCAGCGGAAGCTAATCTGGGGTATTACTTCATGAATCACAGAAACATATAGAAAACGACTCAAAAGATGTCGTTTTAAAAGATAGTTATCATTCATTTTAAAATTAGAGTTTTACAAAGAGCAGGAGGTCCCAAAATTAGAACACTTTAGTAGTGAATGATAACAAATTTTAAGCCATCTTCAAGTCATAGCCACTTCATGCATTAAAGTTGCTCAATTACCTAAGATAAACCATGCAAATAAAAAAAAAAAAAAAGGTCAACACAAAGGTTGAGTGAAATTTATAGGTTTGAAATGTAATTGTTTGAATACCAAGTTTAATAATAGAAATATTGGCAGTGCAGGGCACAATTCTCATGGGGACATATTATTTGCACCTAAGCTCATGACAACCAATACGTTATCAGGGAAGATCACCGTAGGATATTGGTTAGGGCAGATTGTCTCGTTGAAAAGGTAACTGCCAAGGTTTCCTATTTGGACAAAATATAGTGCGTTTGGCGACCCCATAGTAATGGGTATACAAACGGGAGCGTCACCCAATAGATCTATTTACAATATTTGCATTCACTCACAAAGTGCAGTAAATAATGGTTCATGTATATTGGAAATAAATGGACTGGAAGATACTTAGGCATAATATATTGGAATGATATAATATGGATTAGCAGTACTTATTGTAAAACTTGTATCATGGTTTGTCGCAGGTATCATGTACAAATTTCTCAATTTTTCATGTCAATGTACGACTTATTAACGATCTACTATTTATTTTTAGTCCGTACAGGCGCTTACTTTTAATACTATACTTTTAATACTAAAACTGCGTAGACTAGAAATATTCAATGATGTAACCGGTCGACCAAATAAATAAGGGTTTAATCAAACAAGTAAGAAATAATTATTTTGAAGAAACTTAGTACTTCGCGTTTTTATTTTTATTGGTCACACGTAAAAGATGTTACGTTTCTCGATAAATAATTTATACGCAACCCGGAAAGGAATTACTCGACATACATAAGACTAAACCAATAACCCATTTTAAAAGCCCTAAACACAAACTAATAAGTTTGTGTTTATTCACATGGTAACGAAATTGGGCAAGCAAACCACAAGAAATCGTCCTTGAGTTGATTTAGTTTACTAGCAAATCAATCTAAGGATATTTAGCGGTAATGTACTCACTAAGTCATTAATACATGTGCTCAAATGTCTTACCTATAGTTAATTATCAAAGGGATAATACCCACTTCCTCTTTTCCTCTCTTGATGCCGCGGTTAATTCCTCACAAAACACATAAACCCATTAGATTCCTAGCTTAAATATAACTCTTGTACAACCAACTAGCTAATTAATATCATGTACCATGGTTGGTAAACAAAAACCATGTGTGATTACCTAAACCCCTCAAAAACCACCTCTTAAGTAGCGATTCGGTTTTGCATATGGATAGGAAAGCTAACTAAGGGCGCACTTGCTATAAATATCACTCTTTACTCACCATAATACACTTTCACAAACTTTAAAATTCTCAAGCCAAGACACTCTTTGTTTTCACCTCCTACTATCGGGTTACAGAAAAATACGAGCCTTATCGGACCCAATTTTCTTCCTAAGGACACAATGTTGCGTTTAAGATCGATTATTATAAAGGGGGATAAGAGAAGTATACGGAGACTTGGAGTTGGGATTACACGGTTTTAAGGTGCAAAGAGTCGGGTTTTCTTCTTAAAACGCGCCACAAATCGCTAGGAACCCTTGTAAGTCAAGTTTTAAACTCATACTCTTCGTGTTTTAAGTTGTCTTTTGAATTCTAGGCATTTGACCACGATATTTATGAAATACACGCACCCATACGTGTATTACTGTTAGACCCGTATGGTGCTTAAGAGGTAATAAGGGGATGCGAGACAAGTGACTTAAGCTGACAGATATTAAGGTTGCGTCCAAGGGTGATAGCTCGGTCTTCCAAGTGAATAAAACGTGCCTTATATCGAAAATATATGAAATGTTATACGTAAACTTTAAGGTATACGCGTTGGAAGACTTAGGAATGATATGCGATCTAATGTACGCTTGCGTGGTGAACGACGTGTAAACAAGTCCGACGCACGGCCATTATTGTTTATAGAGCCTTGTGTAACCTTAAAAATGCTAGAGGAAGTAACGGGCCTTTCAAGCCCTATTACCCGGAGTCACGAAACTTGAGCTATACACCTAAGAATAAGCTCTCACGCTTATTCGTGTTGCTTATATCGCGACTTTATGTAAGCATATACAAACATAAGAACCTAAACAACCCTGGTAT
Organism: Tanacetum coccineum; assembly: GCA_026074375.1. NCBI lineage: Eukaryota > Viridiplantae > Streptophyta > Magnoliopsida > Asterales > Asteraceae > Tanacetum > Tanacetum coccineum. The sequence goes on from BQNB010013810.1 coordinate 35,649, forward strand.
TCTCTTGGTTGGAACACCTTTGAAACGTATCGGCCTTAACCAAAGCCCAAGCCGGCCCCCAATTAGTGCTTATCAGCTTATATTCGGAATAAAGCTCGGAAAAAAGGACATAGATTCTTGGGGTTAATCTAGTTAAATCATGATCTAGTTAAAAAGGCCTAAGGACCCTAAAAGGCGTCTCGGGAAAGCTTAATAGATTTACGGTGCAAATAGGCAACAGTTTTTGCTTCATAGCTTATCGGATAAGCTAAATAGCAAACGACCGCCCAAGTGCTTATTACATTAAATAAGTTAAGGACTAATGGGACCAACTAGGCTTCTTAAAAACCTACGGGCCTAAACGGGGCAAGCAGGCCTATTGAGTGGCTTTTTGGCTTATTTGCTTTTTTAGAATAAGCTGAAAAGAAAACTGTTTGTTGTTTCCGGTGCTTTAATGGAGTTGGAAAAGCACTAGGGAAAAGTTAAAACCTTAACAATAAACCCCTTTATGCTGGATAAGTTATTGGGCCCAAAAGCCCAATAAGCTCGAAATAAGCTCCAATAAGCTCACCGAGCTTATTGTAAGCTTAACTGCCCTGTAACAGTATTTAGTCAAGGTTTTCGGACCTATCTAAATGTATATGGACCTTAAAAACTAAAGGACCTTAACGGGGGCCAATAAGGCGTTTTAGCCAAAAATGTTTGCCCGAGAGTGCTTAATTTTAGCCGGAATGGCTTGGTTGGCTTATTTAGACTCAAACAAGACCAAATACCACTTGTGGGGATTTAATTGAGTCGAAAATGCGATTCTTACAAAGTCGGGGACTAAAAAACTGTAATTTCCTAAACCTGGGGGTTTGAATTGTCACTTTCGAATTGACAATAACTCCAGGGACCATTTCTGTATATCCTGAAACCTTAGAGACTAAATTAAAAACCATAAGGACCAAATTTGATAAAACTCGAGAAAGTTTAAAAGATAATTGGTGTCATTTTCCAAACTAAAAGGTTTAAGAATATAAATATGTATATTTGTAAACTAGGGACTAAAAGTGCGAATAATTTGAAACCTTAAGGGTTGTTTGAACAAAGTGAAATTTATGGTAACATTTATACGTCGGTCGAAAGTTTGGATATTCGTGACGTCGAAACGTTTATTACAAATTAATAAATAAAGTATATTTATTAATTAATGTTTTCAGTTTATCGGAACCATCGAAATTATAAAACAATGATCTCTGTGCCATTCACCGAAAGTGGATCACGGTATATATAAATTTATAGGGATTTGTTTATAAAATGAAGTCGTTAGTTAAAAGTGAAACTAAGGCTTTGACTACTTACTTAGGTACTTACACGGTGTGATTATGCTTACTTGGATATTGTATCATTCAAGGAACTACGTCTTAAGGTGAGTTTCATAGGCCCTTGCTTTACAATGATTTAAAAATGATTTACATCCTTGGGGTGATAACCTATGCTTTGTTTTACAAACTAGACGCTAAGTGTACTTTTTTTTGCCATCATGAATTAGCTCTTGTCGTGTTTGCCTAAGTTACATAACCCCATTTGTCCATGATAATGAAATGTTAATTTCATAGATGTGATTGGGAATTACATTTGGGGCTTCGGCTGTTATCGGATACGGATCTATTAGGGCTTGACAGATCCCCGTTCGGGGTGATTAGCTATCCTGGGACCAGCAACGCATACATGTCAATCTTGGGAAGAGTATGCATAGGGTTAGCAATCATTCACGGACCATTGTTGGCAAAATTTATATTTGCATTCATTCATGTTAGCTTCGGGTCATGAGCTTGGAAAGTAATTACTTTTTCTGGATGTTTGCATTGTTTGCTTGATCATTGCACTGGGAAATCTGCTGGTCCTACAATTTTGATTTAAAAAAACTATGAATTCTCCACTTTATGTTGACATTTTAAGCATGTTATTTCAGGTCAATAAGGGCAAAGGTGCGTGATAATTTGGAGTCAATAATGAGAGTCAACACCAAAGATTTGGGGTTTATTTCACTTTAGGAATTGTTATAACGGAATCTTTATCTATTTTTTTGAAACTATTTGAAGCCATGAGGCATGTGTTAACAAACAAGTATTTTGTTTAATCAATGTATCTTTTTCAAAACGACACGCTAGTAGTCGTTCTCTGAACTTGTGCTATTGACCCAATAATGTAACACCTTCGGATATTCAACATTCCGCTGCTTACTCAGATTTGAGGGTGTTACAGAGGTACCAGAGCCAAGGTTATAGGTAAACAGGTCAAATGTTTTTGTCTGGGATCTTTAACCCATTTTTCAAAACTGTTTTCATCAAATGGGATTTGTGAGGGGACCATACATGCTTACCTTGTTTATTCTAGCGCATATATATTTCATATGTCATGCCATTTGCTAAAGCATTAGTAGGGTACTTAGTGCTTACTGATTTTATATACGTGTATATAAATGTATTAAGTATATTACTATAAGGATCTTTATTATTTAAGCCTAACATATCTTATCGTATTTTCTTTTATAAGAGATTTATTATATAAGTTATTTACTTTTTTGCAGAACCATGTCTTCTGCGCGTCAGATGTTACCTACACTTCCGTCTACTCCGACTCTGATGCCGGCAGGCTTTCTCGGGGTGCGTAAGTAATGAGGAAGTATCCGAGGGAGACATCCACGGGTCAGCCGTATGGATAGCGGACTCCGATACAGCACAGTAGCTCCACGTCACCAGATTCCCTACTAGTGTCACAGATATACCAGTTCCTAGGGACGAGGATGAGCGCGAACCTATGTTCATACAGGCACATGACCCTGACTACGTTGTCAGAGCCCTATAGTACCGAGTACATACATTTTAGAGGCCAATGATCATGATTCCCCGTTCTTGAGGAACAGCCATTACCACCTATTGATTCACCTACTACTGAGTCACCCGGATATGTTACTGAGTCGGATCCCGAGGAGGATCCGGAGGAGTACGAGGATGATGAGACAGAGGATGGACCGGTTGACTATCCTATGGACGGGGGAGATGATGGAGATGATGGAGATGATGATGACGGCGATTCATCTAGGGATGACGCCAATGGGATGAGGATGTGGATGAGGAGGCACGAGGAAAAGAGGAGAGCATTTAGCTCGGCTGACTTTACCGTCATTACTGTTGGATGAGCCTGTTTTTCCCACCCTAGGAACAGAGCCTCATTATACCACCACCACCCCTGACATTTACCATTGGGGCTAGGATTACCATCCGACCCCAGACTTCCAATCCTTTCCACCAGAGGCAGACGGTTGAGAGACTTCTGGCCATGACTACTCCATCACCATCACACCTATCACTATCACCACCCTCTGCAGGGGAGCGCCATGCTAGGGTGCATGACCCACTGCCACCATTTAGCCACCTTTACACACCATCATCGGAGTCTAACCCAAAACTAGGGCACTAGGATAGCTCCACCCTAGGCCTCTCATTGATGCAGTTACTGCGCATTACAAATCACTCTTCATTTACCACCTCTACCACCATCTTATCCATACCTACCTGTTGATCGTAGGTCAGGAATGGATATTCCGAGTCTGAGCAGCCCCCGCAACGTGGTGCATATGTCAACTATATGCTCCAGATATGAGATCGGTAGAGAGTTCCACTGCTTAGACCTGCTAGAGGTAAGGGATAGATTATGGGTTTGTTGTACGGTAGATGCTGAGGGGACGAGACAAAGGGACTTTGAGATGTGCGGATACGGATTTTAAAGGGATACTTGGGTAGATCAGGCGCAGGCAATTCCAAAAAGTGAGTAGCACCTATGACGTGGAACGAGGTTCACTAGATGTGTAGGACTTGCTGAAGCTCCATGAGCGGGAGATACATAGTCTTGTATGCTCATACTAGAGGATGCTCGGATGGTAAGGTAAGGTATATCACCAAGCGTGTCGAGCTGAATGCTGGGGTCGACTTACATTTATGGGGGATAGGATGACTCTCCAGGAGACCATATGGATGGTGGAGGAGGAGGCCTATGCTTCCCGAAGAGGCTTGGGGTATCGATAGGATTGGTCAGACAACTCATCGGAGCTTTCAGACCCATCGTGAATCATGTGTATGCACATGAGAACCTATTACAGGCACACCAAGACACAGCTACAGCTGCAGGGTACTCTTATTCAGACACAGCACCAGGTACACGAGACTCGCTCTTCATATGCAGCGACTGACGAGTTCAGCAGCGGCTTCGAGAGAATGTCGTAGCGCAGGACCTGATGGTAGGAGGGAACTCTCGTCGTCATCAGGATATTGAGGCGAAGAGATGAGTGACATGCAGGCTGAGTTGTTAGCACTGCGCGAGCATGCGGAGGGGTAGTAGACAAGTCAGGACCAGAGGCTAGGGTTCGCCAGATCACAGGAGGCTTTAGGACGCGGACAATCACATCTAGTGATTTATGTTATTGTATTTTGCTAGGTCATTTGTACAGGCATGTTAAGTATTAGGGGTTCACCCCGCTAGCATAGCCTTAGATCTTTTGTATCGTATCATGTGTACTTCTACAACTATTTCATGTAAAATTTTCAAGGATATGAATGAAATAGATGTGTTATCTTGTGCTATCTACTTCTTTTGTGGTGATTATCTCATCTATATATTACTATATGCTGTCATATAACCTCATGTTTTGTCTTTTGTGATAGACAAATTCTGCACTACACCAGAGGAGGACCAAATACCCTATCAATAAACCAACCCAAAAACATGACCCCGATACATCCATTCAAGCAGATGGATCGCCAAAACTCTCTATTGCGAAACGCCACCAACATGAAGTTGGAAGTCACAGTTGACGGAGACAACCGAAGGAACGAGCAAACACCGCGTCTTGTTTTACTCGGATTTCATGATAGTGCAAACCCTTGAAACTTCAAAGGGCTGTAGGAGTGGTCGGGGGTTTAACTCGATGGATTGGAAAAGATGGAATCAGTTTTCAATATCAGAGGGATGTGCTATTGAAAACCAAGTAAAGTTTGCACTGCACCATGTTAGGTGCTGCTCTGACTAGGTGGATATGGCAGATAAGAACCTTAGGTCAGAGGCATATGCCTATGTCTTGAGGAAGTACTCAAGAAAAGATTGACGGGGACAAGTATTGTCCGCAGGGTGAAATCAAGAAGCTAGAGATTGAGCTGTGGAACCTAAGGTAAGGGAACGACATTCCAGATATATGAACGTTTAAGAGTTATCCATGATTTGTCACCAAGTTTAGTCGCAATGAAACCGAGGAAAAGGAAAATTCGAAAAGTACTCAGTGACTTCCTGACAACATTTATGGGAACGTCAAAGCTGCCAAAACCAAAGACATTGGATGAGAATTATTGAGTTGGCAATGACTTGATGGATCGTGCAAATGGTAGTGTCATCACTATGCTGAAAGGCAATTGACAACAAAAAGGAGGGCTGATGACTCATCTTGAAACAACCAGAATCTTCAAGCAACCACACCTTTCAAGAGGCAGATTGTCGCAAAGTCTACAACATTGGGGACATGCGCGAAAAGGAAACGCACGTATGGTGGATCCACTGCCCAGTGAACAGTGCCATCTCCACCAAATCGGCCCGTGCACCAGAGAGTGCCCCAAGTGCAACAGATAAGGGCACTTTGCTGCGATTGCAAGAAGTACTGGCAAACACAAAATGTTGCTAACTTCAAAAGGGCACAAATGGGCAACTCAGGGAAAACGGTTGTGTTTTAAGTGTGGAAGCATCAGGGCACACTTCAGAGTGATTGTCCAAAACTGAAGAAAGATGGGGGGAAATTGGGACTAAAGTCAATGGATGGGGTTTATGCAGTTGGGAATGCTGAAAGAGCGGGGGTAAAAATGCAAGGAACCCTGATGCAATGTCGTCACGGGTACGTTCCTTTATAACATATGCATCTATCATATACGCCTGGTGCCGATAGAAGGTTTTATATCACTGCATTTGTTCTGTTAACAACTGCCCAATTCACTAAAAAAACTGTTATGATGACGAATTAGCCGTATGGGGAGGGAAACTAGTCAGATGACACAATTATACGAGGTTTGTGCACCTTAAACTTCTTTTGGCATACGTTCAACATAGAGTTCTAATGCTGTAGAATTGGGTAGTTTCGACTGTCTTTATCGGGTATGGACTGGTTAAGAAGATATTACGCTTTGATCATATGCGGATGAGGAAACTTGTTCAAGTTCCCTACGGGAATGAAACCTTGACTTTCTGCGGAGGAAACGAAATAGTTCGCAACGGGAGATGAGATCTCGGTTGACGGTTATCTCATGTTACAAATGGCTACAAGAATAATGGCCAGGGGGATGCCCGGTTCTTTTTAGCACGATATCCGCCAGAAGGAGGAGGAACAAGTCTGGAAGGGGGGAAAGGAAACAAATAGAGGGATGTACAATCGTTCGAGATTTTTCAGAAGTATTTCAGAGGACTTGCCCGGTCTTCCTCCAGCTCGACCGGTGGAATTTCAAATCGACTTAGTTCCAGGAGCTGCACCCGTAGCTCGAGCACCATATCGACTGGCCCCATCCGAAATGAAGGAATTGTCAGAACAATTACAAGAGCTTTCTGACAAAGGTTTCATAAGGCCTAGTTCCTCACCTTGGGGAGCCCCGGTCTTATTTGTCAAAAAGAAGGACGGTTCGTTCAGGATGTGCATCGACTACGCAGTTAAACAAACTGACAGTATAACGAATCGTTATCATAGCCGAGGGTGCACGATTTGTTTCGTATCAAATGAAAGGATCCAGTATTTATTCGAAGATAGATCTGAGATCCGGGTATCACCAACTTAGAGTACGAGAACAAGACATTTCAAAGACGGCATTTCGAACTCGGTACGGTCATTACGAGTTCCAGGTTATGCCATTCGGACTGACAAACGCACCTGCGGTATTCATGGACCTCATGAACCGAGTATGCAAACCTTACTTGGATAAGTTCGTAATTGTCTTCATCGATGACATACTTATTTATTCAAAGGAGTCCTTCTATTATAAATACCTGCCGAACAAACGGACCCCCCCCCCGAAAGAGAGCATGAAGAACACTTTTAAAGCAATTTTGGAATGTACTTATGGAGAGAAGTTGTCCGCAACGTTTTCAAAATGTGTTTTTTGGATTCGAGGTAAATTTCTCGGACACGTCATTGATAGTAGAGGCTTCATACATGTGGACCCGGACCAAGATAGAGTCTATCAAGGATTGGGCTATCTCCAGACTCCAAGGAGATCCGCCAGTTTCTAGGTTCTTGAGGAGTTACTATCGATAGAATTCTTTGAAGGATTTCGAAGATTGCTAATTCATGACGGAAACTTACTAGAAAAGAATCAAGCTCGGATTGGCGGAGAAAAGGAAGAGGACGCTTCCAGTTGATAAAAGCAGAAGTTGTGCAGTGCCCCATTCTGGCTTTACCTGAAGGGAGCGAAGAGCTCTTCGTGGTTATATGTGATGATCAAAAAGGCTTAGGGTGCGTGTGTTAATGCAGCGAGAGTTGAAGAGGTGCTTGCCTATGCTTCTGACAGTTATAAGTTAACGGAGAGAAGAATAACCACTACGATTTAGAACTTGGCATCGGTAGTGTTTGCTTAAGATAGGAGACACTCTCCTATAAGGAACAGATGCACGTATTTCACCGACATAAAAGCATACAACACCATCTCTCGATCAGAAGGAGCTTTAACCATGAGGGCAACGCCGTTGGCTAGAATTGATAGTGAACTTAGCGATTGTGATATTCGGTTATCATCCTGGGAAAAGCAAACATAGTGGCCGACGCCTGGTGTGCCTTTTAAAGATAGGGTTGTGAACCAATAGCGGGTTCGAGCCTTGGTCTATGACAATCGGTTTGGACCTTTCCCAAACGAATACTAGAAGTCAGATTGAAGCCCAAAAAACCAGAGAGAACATCGGTAAATGAAGGACGTAGGAGCGATTGAGCCAACGGGATATACTAAAGGAAAGATTGGTACCGGTGCCGATGGGACACTATGCTTACACAGGTGGATTGTTGTTGGATACGTGCTATGAGACTTAAGATCCTCGTGATTATGCACGAATCCAAAGTCGAAATATTGTATCCATCCCGGGTTAGAAAAAGATGTAACCAAAGATGTGAAGAAATTATTTTTGGTCGGCGAACATGATGGCTGACATTGCAGGATGTTAGAAATGCTGAACATGTGCAAGGGTTCTAAGGACGAACATTCAAGGCCATCAGGGATTTTGCTAGTACAAACCAGAAATAACCTGAGTGGAAATGGGAATAACATAATCAATGGATTTTTATCACCAAACTTCATACGGTCGTCACAACGTCACAAGGTTTTGACACCATCTGGGTGATTGTGGATCGACTTACAAAATCTGCTCACTTCTTGCCAATACGGGAGAATGATCCGTTGGATAAGCTGGCAAGATTGTACTTGAACAGAATAGTGGCAAGACACGGGATACCTGCCTCAATTATCTGTGATCGTGATGGAAGATTCACTTCGAATTTCTGGAGATCATTTCAAAAAGCTTTGGGTACGGATATTAGTATGAGCACTGCGTATCATCCAGAAACTGACGGCCAGAGCGAGAGAACCATCCAAACTCTCGAAGACATGCTACGTGCTTGCGTGATTGATTTCGGCAAGGGCTGGGTTAAGCATTTGCCATTGGCCGAGTTTTCATATAACAACAGTTATCACGCTAGCATAAAGGCCGCCCCTTATGAGGCACTGTATGGTCGAAAATGCCGATCACCAGTGTGCTGGGCCGAGGTTGGGGAAGCCCAATTGACTGGCCCGGAATTAATCCAACAAACAACAGAAAAGATCGTCGTGATCAAGCAAAGGATGCAAGCGGCTCAGGATCGACAAAAGAGTTACGCTGATCGGAAGCGAAAACCGATGGAGTTCGAAGTTGGAGACAGAGTTATGCTCAAGGTCTCACCCTGGAAAGGAGTCGTGCGGTTCGGTAAGCGGGGCAAGCTGAACCCGAGGTACGTCGGACCTTTCAAAGTATTAGCAAAGGTTGGAAAGGTTGCCTACAGGCTGGAACTTCCTCAAGAGTTGAGCAGAGTTCACCACACTTTCCATGTATCAAATCTGAAGAAATGTTATGCCGATGAACCATTAGTCATGCCGTTAGAAGGAATTCATGTTGACGATAAGCTCCAGTTTGTGGAAGAGCCCGTTGAAATCATGGAACGGGAGATCAAACGATTGAAGCGGAGCCGGATACCACTGGTTAAGGTTCGCTGGAACTCTAGGCGGGGCCCTGAGTTCACCTGGGAACGCGAAGATTCGTTCAAACAAAAATACCCACAACTTTTCACAAACCGGGCTTCGTCATCTACTACAAGGTCTTAAGCTTTGAGGACAAAGCTCTTTTAACGGGTGGAGACTGTAACATTTCTCATTTTCGTGTCATTGTACGACTATGTTAATGATCACTATTTATTTTAGTCCGATACGCGTTTACTTTTAATGTTTTATCGGCACCGGTGTCGAATAAGATAGATGCATAGTGATTATTTAAGAGGAACGTACCCGTGACGATATTTGCATCAGGGTTTCCTGGTGCATTTCCCCTCT
>BQNB010013810.1:49541-76424 GCA_026074375.1 Tanacetum coccineum
TGGCTTATACCTTTATTATGCTTTGATATGACACCATGATTATGACGTTTCGGCCTCCTTTTCGGAGTGGGTCGTTACAGCGAGTGTTATGGATAGATCTATCGGGACTGACAATCCCCACCTGGAATTTCTGGTCACAAGTTGGCCATGGTGCATTTAACATTTAGAAAGAACTTATAGGCATGTTTTGGCAGACACCCTATATTTGTTTTGGGGCACTGACAGTTAAGGTTTCGGTGTCATGAGCTTAGTGCAATAATACCTGTTTTATATTTAGACTTGGTGAATCTGTTTCTCCCGTCTACAATACCTGTTTTGGACTATGGAATACGTACATAGTCTGCTGTTTTGGACTTCGGAATACGTACTTAGTCCGCCTTTACTTAAATCTTGTGGTCCACTAAACTGTTTGATTTCATTAACATTCCTGATTTATTAAATCACTACTTGGATTTCGGAACTGATACTTTTAAATGTTGTAACGCTACTTTTTCTAATGAAATATTTCTTGAATTATTTCAACACTGCTTTTACCTAAACCTATGAATTCACCAACATTATTGTTGACGTTTTAGCATGTATTTTCTCAGGTTATTATTTTGCTAGTGGAGCATTGGGAGCATTCGAGTCGCGCGGATATATATTTTGAAGACTTAATAACTTGAGTACCATTCGAAAAATGTTTTAAACAAAATGTTTTCTATTGCATTATAAATGGGACCCTTTGTAAACTCTGATTTTAATATATCAAATGTGAAATTTATCTTTAAACGTCTCTTTTGAGGTCGTTTTCCGTGACTTGTGTTTTGTGCCCTGAAGTAGCACCCCAATGTTACCTTTCCGCTGCGTTGTCCTGATTTCGGGGGTGTTACAGTACCGGTACCACTAATTTATGCTTGGGAAAAATCGATACCACTAATTCGGTACGGGACCGGTACCGTGCTCATCCCTAGTTTTGAAACTTGATTTCTAGTTTGATATTGCATTATTTAACATTCGATGGCTCGCTTAATAAGAAAAATTGTTACTCTATATTCGATAGTTCTGTTTGAAAAAAATTAAACACACATGGTTATGTAATACGATCGTATACCATTATTTTTATGCTTTTTAAAAATTCATCGAGACTTTTCTACATATACGTAAAGTTATTGTATTCGAGGGACTCGTTTTTTATTTGGCACAGGGCCATCAAAATTAACGAGACGGCCCTGGTTTGGAGTCAATATAAATTCACATTCTCATATAAAAATCGCTATAGCATTGTAAAGGTCTTAGTTGCCCTTGAATAGCTAGACAGGTGTCAATCTTGTTATGTCTTACCTATTAACAAGGTTTTCAAGATCGGGATCCTACTCAGGATCGTTTTCGTCTTTGTAAGATCGATATCGTAAAGTCGGATCGGGATCATAAGATCCTACTATAATGTCATTGTTTTAATAGCCTTTGTAATATTATACAAATCTACAAATTATTATATATCATAAACACAAAATTATATGAATGTTTCGTAGAAATGTTGTCCTAAATTATGATTATAAAATGTTTAAGAATATTAACATGTTCTTTTTTTAAATTCTACGAAACACGACCTATAAATTTGTAGTTTTGTAGTTTGTGGTTCGAGAAAAGTAGGATCGGATCGGAGTAGATCTTAAGATCCTACAGTCAGGATCGAAATCCTATAAGATCTTAAACATGCAAAGATCCTATGTAGGATCCGGATCGTTTTTGCTTTGCAGTATCGTAAAATCGTAAGATCCTAAGATCATGATTGGGATCTTAACAACTACGCGATTTAGTATGAACTGATCTTTCACTTGGATCCATCGTTTTAACTATAAGAGTAAAGTGCAAAAATCATCCCTGTGGTTTGCCAAAAAATCGTCTCATGTCCCTCGTTAAATTTTCGTTCAAAAATCATCCCTCCGTCAGTGTTTTGAGGCACGATACATCCCTTGGACTAACGGTGCAATTTTTTTTCCCGTTAAGTATTAACGAGGGTCTTAAAGGAGGGTATTGTTGTCTTTTTGTTGCCACATGGATGTATAATGAACCTTTGTTTTTAAAAAAAATATTTTTTTTTTGTTTTTTAATTTTTTTTAGAAAAAATATTTTTTTTACATTATTATTCGTAAAAAAAATTTATAATTTTTTTTAAAAATTAAAAAAAAATCGCACTTTTTAAAATCTTAATCTTTTTTAAAAATATTACATTTTTTCATACTTTTTGAATTAAAAAAAAATTTACCTTATTATTTGTGAAAAAAATCATAATTTTAAAATTTTAAATTTTTTTAACTTTTAAAAGATTTTTTAACTTTTAAAATCTTTTACTTTTTTAAAAGATTTTTAAAATTTTAAGATTTTCTTTTTACTTTTTTAAAAGATTTTTAAAATTTTAAAATCTTTTACTTTTTTAATAGATTTTTTAACTTTTAAAATCTTTTACTTTTTTAAAAGAGTTTTAAAATTTTAAAATTACTTTTATAACTTTCGAAAAAAAAAATTTCCGTAAAAAAACGTAAAAATGTATAAAACCGTTTAAAAAAGTTATTTTTTTTTATATTTAAAAAAAAATTCAAAGACAAAAGTTAAAATGTTGTAATTTTTTTATTTTTTCTTAACTTTAAAAAAAAATTATTTTTTTTCATAAGAAAAATAAATAATCTTTTTAAAAAAAAATTAAAAAAAAAATTTAGATTTTAAAAAGTACAAATTTTTTTATAAATATTTTGTTAAAATAATTTAAATTTTTTCACGAATAATAACGTAAAAAAAAATATATTTTTTAAAAATTTAAACAGTACGAAAAAAATTAAGATTTTAAAAAGGGCGAATAATTAATGTAAAAAAATACTTTAAAAAAAATTAAAAAACAAAGAAAAACTAAAATTAATTTTTTTAAAACAAAGGCTCATCATATATCCCTGTGGCAGCAAAAAGACAACAATACCCTTTTTTAAGACCCTCGTTAATACATAACAGAATTTTTTTTGCATCGTTAGTCCAAGGGATGTACCGTGCCTCAAAACACTGACGGAGGGATGATTTTTGGGCGAAAATTTAACGAGGGACGTGAGACGGTTTTTTGGCAAACCACATGGATGATTTTTACACTTTACTCTAACTATAATTAGTATGTTGTATGATTTATTATGTTCTTATCGAATGTTTTGTGTTATAAAAGCATAAAAAGAAAGAAAAATCTACACGGAACTGAAAAAAATAAACAAATTAGATACAATTCTAGTTAATCAACTAAAAATGTATCTAAAAATACACACTCAAATTTGGCAAATGTCAAAAACCAAATAATACTGGTACATTTAAATATAAGCGTACCATCAGGCTTTGACCTTTTTATGAACCAGTTCTTTATGGTTTGAGCGAGTTTTTGACTCTATGTTTGAACTGGTCGGCCATTAATACATGAACCAGTTTTGTTTTTCATATGAACTCGGTTTATTCAATAGGATTGGGCTTTTTATAAAGACTTTTTGTAGGCCATAATTTTAGCTAGTTTTTCATGTCTGTTTACCTTTTAAATAAAATTGTAATAAATACTTTTTATTTAACAACTTGGCTCTTTAACTTATTTAAAACACTTGTTAAAAGGATAAAAAATTTATAATATTTTGGAATAAATAATAAATTTGCTAATTACGTAGAAAAAACATACTTAAGGTCTTATGATTCACACCTTGAGAGCAGCCCTAAGTTACAAGAGCAACTTATGTTTAAGACCTTAGGTCGGTTTTTTCTTGCATGGGTGACAAGAAGCAACTTATGTTAATGATGGGTATCGGAGCAAAAAAGGTAAGGAAGTTTTCATTGGTCCATATTAGAAGTCTTTAAGTGTATACACGGGTGGCGGTTGCTCTCCAACATATGCCATATAGGTAAGAACTGATGTTTTTTAAAAAAGTATCGAAATGCATCATCTAAGACATGACTCAGTCACTCCACACTTGTTACTTTTCATAATCCTTCGACAAGGAAATCATGGTCCGCAAGCGTTATTCAGTTTCAACCGGAACGTTTGAGCATGCTGCTTACTTGACTTGGTATTCAGGAAAGTCACTCAGGACCACATTGGTTCAATCCATGCATGAGCGGTGAGATAATGGCTCATTCCAAAGAAGTCCCCAAAACGGGTATATACATTTTCATCATTTGGGTCTATTTGCAAATCCACTTTACTCTTGGGCTCAAGAGCTGAAGCTAGAAGAGGACCCTTGATCAAGCACCAACACCCCTCAAGAGTAACTCTTGACTGGTTGTAGTCTTATCAGCAAAAACATCATTCTCCAAAAAGATATCCCGATGGCAAAATGTTTTGGTTTGCATACTCGAATATCTACGGGCTTTGCAAATCCGGTCCACCGTTACAATAAAAAAAATCTGCTAAATCGTATATGCTTCTTTCGATTATCCTTTTCTTAATCTTTGTCATGGATCGATTGTAATTTTGTAACAAAGATGAATGTAATGTATAACGATGATGAAACTTAGAAATTTATGATGAACATGATCGACAACGATGATGGTTATGATATTGCAAGTTGTAACCCATAGTAAATTTGATCACATTTGATGATCATCCATGATGATGGTGATGAATACAGACGATGCAAACGGGTGGGAACAACAATGATGATGATGCAAATGACGAAGATGCATAATCGATGATGCTAAATTCATTAAGGTCGGCGATGATGTGATTAACCGGGATCATAATCAATTTGAAGATTCCTAGGGAATTCGTGCTCCAACAAAATTAATTAAAGACTTCACTTTCATGACGATATTCGAAGGGATTGCTGAGCCTCGAAGATGTTGATCACGAAGAGCAATGATGTTGATGATGATTATGAATAATGTTAATCTATGATGCATGATCGATGCATAAGTTACGTTAATTAGATGATCGATGGTATAAGCGAAGAGCGATGATGAATGAATGTTCCATGTGAAGAGCGAGTAGACTAGCGATGGTGAATGAATGCTAAAAGTGGTCGTTGATACTAGTTTTGATGATGACGATAGTGATGATCAATGCATAATAATAAATGATAATGCTTGATGCGTACTCCATTAAGTGTTTTGACGTTGAAACAAATACATGCACAAATCGATTCACGAAAACATGATGCAAAAATCGATTGAGAAACAATTACATGAATGAACCGAAATTATGATAGGTTTAGAGTCTAGATGCAAATTAAAAAAAAGTATGTAATTTAAATCCTTTCCTAAACATACGGTAGAAGATGCAGTTTTAAATATAAATACTGAATTTAGAATTTTTGAATTTAGTTATACCCTTCTTGACGCACTGGTATATGTGGCAACTTGTTGTAGTGTCTTAGCTTTTTTACAATAAAATACAGTAGTATTTTTCAAGAACTGGTCCTAATACACTATTATTGCCGGAGTATTCTTTCTTTATTTAAGACATACAAATAACGAGTTATGCTAACTCTATTTAGAGCACAGGTAGCATAACATTAACCGGCTCAAGCTAGTTCAACAGCGTAACGTCACATCAACTCACACATTAAAATACCCGACTCAAAGCCAATTTTCACCTTTTTGAACCCACCATTTATTTTATTTTTTCATTTTTTCAAATACACTAACTTTTAATTCATTGAAATAAAAATACAAATTACAATAATAAAAATTTACGAAATTTTTAAAACAATACGGAACCTAAAAAACGTTACACGAAAAGAAAAACACAATCGCCCTATTTGTTATCTCGGTGCATCCAAATAACTTTAACACTGATTTGATCTTGTATTTCTCCCACCAATTTAAACAAAACACTTTATTCTCGTAAACTTTCCGAGCTTTAGCTTCTACAAAAATTGCTAACCGAAGCACGTTTTTCTTGCGAAATGTCTTTGCATTTCTGATATGTTTTCCTTCTATCTTCTTTAAGCGCCCTTGCTTTGTCAGACAACCTGGTTACATTCACAATCGCTTCGTGACGAATGGATATTTTGGTTTTTTTTTGTCTGCACTAATTATAGTTGGTAAAAATATAGGAAATTTTATAGCCCCTCTTTTGTTGGGATTTTGTAATCTTTGCCAAATATTAGACATGTCTTCAATCCTAGAGACCCTTAAACATATATAATCCACATTCTTCCCGTTCATCATTCACGGTAGTTCTTTTTTTTAAAATATAATATATTGATTATATGTGTATATATGTTAAATTGTACGTGTTCATATATGCATGTGTATGTGTTTTTATAAAATATGTTATGGTTAATTGGGTTTAGGGGGGTTTTATACTTAAAATAAGCTCAATCAATTGTTTAGTTGCGTGTATTTGGTTGGACTTATGAGCTTATAAACCTAAGCTCAAAACATAAGCTTAAACAAACACTCCCTTAGGCTTATATTTTTTACGGGTAACTATAGTTTTCGACCTTTTGGCCGACTAATGTACGGGTTTAAATCCACCGTCACATACAATAAAACATGGTAAAACGCTTCCTGTTCACGAGGGTGTATTGCACCTGGCATGAAGTGAAGTTGAGACCTCTCAGGTTTGTTTGTAGTGATGATATAGTTACAAGAATGTTGCCACTAAGCTAGCCCTGATCAGTGGTTAAAATTGTCATCTAAGAGATAAAATAAGTTCATTGAATTGATTAGCCATGCTTAGTGTTTGGTTAGCTTTGTTATAGTTAACAAGATAAAATGATAAAAAAGTACGCAAACATAAAGAACTGTGATTATTATGCAATCCCTAATATAAGTGTTTTGTTATACACCATTAAATAAGCTCACTTTTACTTAATAAGCCACAAAATTTGAGGTTACTAAGAAAAAATCCCTCATATAAGCCAACCTTATAAGGTTACGAAAACACTTGTTTAGGCTATATAAACTAATAATAAGCTCATGTCCCCTAAAAAGAGCTTGAACAAACACTTCTTAAGAGAACGGATAAAACTGGAGCTTTTTTAAGGTCTATTGCACATTTTTTTAAAGGTTTTTCAAAGTAATTTGAGGTTTTGGTTACATGTGATATGTCCGCTTCTTGTTTAACTTATGTCTAGGATTAGTTTGTTTCATTCGGTTCCCATTCGGTTAGCCATTCATGTAGTTTTGACCCTTTTAAACTGA
Organism: Tanacetum coccineum; assembly: GCA_026074375.1. Classification (NCBI taxonomy): domain Eukaryota; kingdom Viridiplantae; phylum Streptophyta; class Magnoliopsida; order Asterales; family Asteraceae; genus Tanacetum; species Tanacetum coccineum. The sequence continues at coordinate 56,688 of BQNB010013810.1, forward strand.
TTTTCGATACTTAGTATGAAAGCAGTTGTAAAAATCTATATATATGTCACATTGTAGATGTTGTGGCGTTATCGAATAGTGTCACATTCAACTCTCATCCTATGAGGAAATGTGATATTTTTGATAATATTCGCCTTTTTTCTTTTTCTTGGCTTAAATATAGAGGTCGTAATGTTCATTGTTGGAATTCTTGGTTAAATAATCCTTTGTAATCGCTTCTCTAGCCAATTGCTAGAGGGTTGTTTTTTGTTATATAAATCATCGTTCAAAACAAAATCTATATATATGTTCCTGGATACACTACTACAAAAACAGGCTAATGCAACGAAGAACTTGCAACGCCAGATTTCCATTGCAAATTTGCAACAGTAATGCAACGAATTACCAACCGAATAGCAACGACAAAGAAAATGGTTGCAAATCCGTTGCAAAATCTAATCTAATTTCTTTTCCATTTTATTTTATTTTTTCCGTTGGAAATTCTAAAATTTTGCTACAAAATAGCAACAGAAGACAAAAATTAAATCTTAAAAAATCATAAATTTATCTTCCGTTGGAATTCCTAAATTTTCAAAATTTGCAACGGAATAGCAACAGAAGACAAAAATTAAATCTAGAAGAAATTATAATTTATCTTCCGTTGCAAATTTCCAAAATTTGTAACTGAATAGCAACCGAAGACAAAAATTAAATCTAAAAAAATATCATAATTTTTTCTGTTGCAATTCAGTTGCAAATTCTCAAAATTTGCAACAAAAGACAAAAATTAAATCTAAAGCGAATTATAACTTATTTCATGTTACAATCCTGCTGCAAAAAACTGAATAGCACAAAAAAAGATAATTTAAATATAAAAGAAATTGTCATTTCTTTCCGCTTCAATTCCGATGCAAATTTTAAAAAATTTCGTCAAAGATTATAACAATTAGTTTTGATTGCCATAGCAAATCCCTTGTGATGATTTGTTTTAGCTAATCCACTAGAGAACACTTGAAAAGATCAAGCTTATCGTAGTAGGGCTAATGCTCACATATACAAAATAAGTGTATGTGTATATAGTGTGTAAAATGATGAAGACGACTCTCCGTTCTTACAAACAAGCATATTTAGTCACCATGGGGGCATTATTATTTTGGATAAAACCATAAAGGGTGATCTGATGGTTTAGATTGCACCGACTGTGATCATCCATCAAGAAAACACCATTGTAGCATATTTGGTCTAGCACAATTATGAAGAATTATTTGTGATGTACTTTGTAGTGCACGCTCTTTGTTCATTTGATCCATTTGCTATATACTAAGTTTTATTTTTAAGTGACAAGCTTGACTTGGGAAGCTTTAATATGCAAACTCAAACACCAAATAATTCTACTTTATTTTGAATGTGCATGAAATATGTTTTACATAAGTTAAACTGCATTATTAAACTAATAGTGAATAAAGAAATATTTTGTTTGATATGAAGATGACGCTGATGTAAATTATTAAACAGGGGAAACAAGATAAAAATAGTAGTGAGGGTAAGATTTTGACAGGAATTGTATTATTTGTAGTTTTTTTGGTCAATTTACTATCGTTTTATTTCGCCCAAGTGAGTTACGAAACCACATCACCCAAGACATTTTTGTGGTTCAAACTACAACCTCTATTAGGATATAATGCATTTCTTGTAGTTTTTGGATTCAATATTTTATCCCGTAGAGAGGTATTGAGATCGATTCTATCCTTTGTCCCATTTGCTGATAGGGGGCGTTGAATCTACGAGACACATATATTTTTTAGAGTTGTTGTTTATAGACCAAATGAGCGCAAAAATTTGTTCTTGTTGGGATAATCGACATATTCGGGCACGTTAACTCCATCATTGAATGCTCACTGGATGGCCTCTTTAACGTCCTCATGTCTAAAGTGTTAAATGATGATCCAAGGTGTCATTTTTTTTGTGGTTTGTGGCTTGGGTGTGGTCATATTCAAAACAAAACTCTATTCGAGAGAAGAAACCATCAAAGTAACGATTAATTTTTGATGATGTTGTTTCCATATATTTTTATTGGTGTAAGTCTAGATGTAAAGCATCGTTCAGTTGGGATGATTGGCTTAAAAACCCTTCTTTGATTTCTCTGTAATTGTTTTACATAAGTTAAACTGCATTATTAAACTAATAGTGAATAAAGAAATATTTTGTTTGATATGAAGATGACGCTAATGTAAATTATTAAACAGGGGAAACAAGATAAAAATAGTAGTGAGGGTAAGATTTTGACAGGAATTGTATTATTTGTAGCTTTTTTGGTCAATTTACTATCGTTTTATTTCGCCCAAGTGAGTTACGGAACCACATCACCCAAGACATTTTTGTGGTTCAAACTACAACCTCTATTAGGATATAATGCATTTCTTGTAGTTTTTGTTCACATAGCTTTGCTGGTTTAGATTTATTCTCAAGATCACGATCCGCTGTTGATCCTTATGTTTTCATTCCCCTTCTCGCTCTTTGGATGTGTTTGCTTCCTATAAGATAGTTTATTTTAACTCACAAATTTTACGGGTCTATTGTATGTCTTATTATAATATAGATTCGATGTATGTTACATTGTAGGAGAGTTGAAAGCTTGCTTAGTTTCTGTTCTTGGTTATAAGTGGAATGTGTAAGTATCTTTTGAATTATAAATTGGTGGCCGTTTATGTTGTATATATATGAAATGGGAGTGTCTTGGGTTGTCTTTTATATCTTATCTAGTGATATGCATTGTGCTTGCACGTGGTTTCTAGGCTAATAATGACTTTTAAAAATGACTTTTAAACCTATAAAAGCTAAGTTAAACTGAATTTTTTAAAAGGCTAATAATACTTAAGCGGCTTAGTTCATAATATACGTATATGGGCCCAGCCCAATTTACAACTAATAGCTGGATCGCTAAAAGCCCGGCAGGGTGACGCTCCCGGATATTACAATGACGCACGCGAGTATCTTCTTGGCCGCACTGTGGCCCCGCGGTCAACACTGGACCGCGAAGAACACTCGCGTCCGCAACAGATTATAGTGGACCCTTGCCCGACAAGGGACCCACTCCGACCACTACAAAGTAGCGAAATACTTAGGTAACCCTAGTATTAGATCACTATATATAGGAGTCACAGTACTTCTCAAAAGGTACATTCTGTCTAATCATTATCTCTTACCACCTATACTCTGGACATTCTCGGACAACTATGTGTACTTATATCCCGCCGGAGCTTAATCGTGGGATCCGTCCCACGGTAAGGCCTTAACGGATTTACTTTGAATGTGCAGAACATCATCACTTCTCTTGCTCTAGTACAAGATCCAGTATCCAAGTCGCTTGAAGGCCCGACCCGATAAGAGACTTGACACGCTACCAAACCCAACACGAATTTTGTACTAACAAGTGGCGCCATCCGTGGGACGCTTACGCAACCGTTTTCTTTAAAAACTCACATGAGCCTCACGAACAAAATCACAAACAATCCCATGTCGCAGTGACTGGAACACAGGGGGAGATTGGTCCCCAGGGTTAAGGGAAGAGCTATGTTGATGAAGCAGGTGCTTAGGGAAAATGTGCGGGGACAAAAATTATCACCAACTCTTACCGCTCATCGCCGAAAAAATGCAAAAAGAAAAAGAGCAGAAGGATAGACTCAATGCGGTAAAAGCACGGCTAATCTATGGAGAAGATGAAGAGTCGGAGTTAGTTAAGATAAGAAACCATGAAGAATCGCACTACTCAGGAATCCTAAAACACAAGCCGCCCGAACAGAACCCGAAGAACGCACGGAGGCAGGCTGATTCCCGAAGCCCGTCACAACACACTAGTGTATTCAAAAGACTCAAGAGAACAGATCCCCTCACTCAACAGCACGGCGCGGAAAGAAAGGGGGGTGTTTGAAAGATTGGGGGGGGAAAAAAAAAAAAAAAAAAAAAAAAGAAGGAGCCAGTTACATCAGCCCGTTCCTGATAGTCATCGGCGAAAAAAAGTCCTCAAGCACAAGACTGATGTTGAAACAAGAATGCGTCAAACAAAAGGCAAACACCTTCTCGTGCACTAGCCAATATTCGGAAAGTGAGACTGTGATAGGAGGCCCATTGGTAATCTAGGTCAAGAAGGCAGAAAATCAAAACCACCCATGGAAGATTGATCTCTATCAGCCTTAGACATGTGCGAGGTAAAGAACTCCTTTCTCAACTGCGGATCCGTAAACTTTAGTCTTCGGGACTGGATGCCAGCCATGTCAAAACAACGACAGAAGCGAGATCCGGAAAGATCACTTAAAGTTATTTTAGTCGGCGCAAGAACAGAGGTTGGGCAATGCCGCCATGGCGTGTCACATGTTCAACATCAACCCTCACCGGGGGAACGCCTAGAGTTGTTGACCAAATACCAAAAGAGTCGATTGATAGCTATGAAGACTAAGGACAGCGTTCGTGGAAAAATTCCTTCAGCAAACAAAGGACTCAAAGATCCATTGGGATACACCACATCAAGCAAAAAGACGGAGAGTCTACGGAGGATTTCATGGAAAGATATAAGGCAGAAGTCCTGGACGTAGAAGGTGCTCCGGAATGCATGAGAATCTCCGGATTTATGCACGGAGTAACGCACCCGGGGTTAATCTAGCGTCTATATGAGAGAATCCCGAGATCTGTGGACGAAATGTATAGAATGAATAGTTCTTTCTTACAAGGGGAAGTTCCGCACTCAGTCACAGTCGGAAGAAGGGCATCTTCACCATGGGAAACCACAGATGAGGGGACAAACCAACTATCAAAAAAAGCTTCAAAAATAAGCAAAGGCAGGACCGTAGCCAGATAGGATTTCTCCACTCCTCACTAAAACACCAAAAGAAAATTTAATCTGCTCTGGAAAAGGAAAGTGCAAAGCTCCGCCCCCAATGGTAACTGGGTTTGGAAAAAAGGGATCCGACCAAGTACTGTGAATTCTTCAGATACAGGGATAACACAAACGAATGCTGCAGCTGATGAAAGCAAATAGATGAAATGATCAAGGCCGGAAAAACTTGTCACATTCATCAAGGACTAAAATCAGAAAGAAAAGGGAAGGGAATGCCACCGATAAAAGGGGAAAGAGTTTGGAAAGGATAAAACCCTTGACTATACTGATGATCCAACGTGGGAAGAGATGGCCAGCACAGGATTTCCCAGAGGCTTCGTCGGAGGCGGCAATGTCTTTCCTCACCTCTAAATGAATAAGACGGGACTGAGAGGGCCCGATGCATCATCGAAATTCGAAAATGGCGGACACTTTGTGCACAGGAGGATACATTGATGGTGGAGCATCCTCGGAAGTCTTGTATGAACATTGTTTTGCAAGCTCCGCAAAGAGTAAGGGACCAATGGTTCCGGCTACCAACACCTTATTGGATTTCAGCGGAGAAGAGACCATTTGGCCGCTTAGGTAAAGATTGCCTTGCTAGTAAAAATTGGTGATGAAGCAACTCCACTTACTGCCTTGGATGAATTTCAAGGTCATTCAGGTCTCCATCTCAAACAATGCAATAATAGCGACCGGGCAATAAGGGAAAATCCGAGCTGTACCTCAAACGGCACTTGGAATGTTTGAGTTTCCCGTTGGAGGAGGCGGTTTACAGTAACATTACAGAGCAGTTAGGGGTCATCCCTATGGAATGTGCTATGATCTACGGAGCCTAGCAACCAGATACTACCTGTAGTTAGCCAAATACCGGAAGTGAAAATAAATGTAGCAATCCACCGGAATACCCGAACGGACAGTGGCATAGGTTCAACATAAACAGAAAAAAGGGCGAAAAGAATATTGTGTCTTGCTAAAACAAAACTTTGGATAATTTTTCGCTGGCGAAGCCAGCTGATATGCGGGCGTCCCACGTAGCATCCGGCGGCAACACCGCTTGAATATACCGGGAAGGATATTCACCAGTCAGGCAAAAGAAAAGAGGGCAGGCACCGGAAAGAAATAAGGCAATCCAAGAGGAGGTAGAAAAATTAGTGGACGCTGGAATAATGAAGGAGGTCCATTATCACAGCTGGCTATCTAACCCGGTAATGGTTAAAAAGCATGACGGAACTTGGCGAATGTGCGTAGACTTCAAAGATCTTAACAATGCATGTCCCAAGGATTGTACCCCATTATCGGAAAATTGACTGGAAGGTGGCAGTCCCTCTTGGGTTACTCTTTCCAGTTTTCTTGGATGCATTCATGGGGTATCATCAGATTAAGATGGCACAAAGAAGACGAAGAAAAAAACGGGCGTTTCAAAACATAGCCAAGGGATATTTTGCTATTCTAAAATGTCGTTCGGACTAATAAAATGCCGGATCACATATCAACGATTAGTGGATAAGCATTCAAAGGCAAATTGGACGCAATTGGAGGTATATGTCGACGACCTGGTTTATAAAGAGCCGGCACGGAAGATGAGATCATTCCGGGACATAACCGAGACATTAAAAAACCTATCCGACTAGTAATATAAACATGAAGTTGAACCCCATGGAAGTTGCACTTTCGGATGCAGGAAAGGAATGTTTTTAGGTACAAAGTAAGAACCAACGGGTTTGAAGCCTGGTCCAGATAAAGCAGGACGCGCTCTACAGCTTGGCCATATCTCCGAGATGCATCAAAGGACGTGCAGTAACTAAATGGAAAATTGCAAGTTTAACTGATTCTTGTCAAAATCGCAGAAAAGTCGTTACCCTTTTTTCATAACTTTGAAAATTGCACAAAAAAAGAAGCGTTTTTCAATGGACTCAGGAAGCCGAAGAAGCTTCAAAGCAAATAAAGTAGCTCATTGAGAACTCCCAAACACTCACCCGCCCTAAAGGGAACGTGAGGAATTATCATATACTTAGCTGCAGCATAAAGAAGCTATCAGCGCGGTTTGATGACGGATAGGAGGAGCAGGCATAATACCAGTATATTTTTGGTATGCGCACTCTACGTGACCCGGGAAGTCAACTATACCCCTATTGGAAAGTTTGTGTTAGCCTTGCTCAGGCAAGTAATCGATTGAAAAGATACTTCCAGGCACACTACGGTCGTTGTAATAAAAGTCATAACCGATAAAGCAACTGTTGTCAAGCTCCGGAAATATCTCGAGTATGCTAAAGAGGAAGTTCGAGTTAGAAAGGATATGACATCCAATACAGGACAAAAGGACCGCAATCAAAAGGCCCAAATTTTGGCGGATTTATTGTGGAACGACCGGAAGAACGAGTTCCGCCGACGAACTTTTGGCTGAACCGGAAAGCACTTACCGGAGCGGGACATTGTTCTACACAGACGGCTCGTCCTTGCGTCGACGGGCTCCGGCGGCAGGTCAGATACTAGACAAACCCGTGAAGGGGAGAATTCACATAACGCCTGAGATTTAGGTTCGAGGCCACCAACAACGAAGCTGAGTATGAAGCATTAATAGCCGGTCTTCGGATCGCAGAAGGCAAATGGGTTGTAAAACGAACTACAAGCAAATGTTGATACAAGACTGGTGGCCAACAAGTTAACGGTTTTTACATCGCCAAAGGTCAGGGCATGGTCCAATACCTGTACAAAGTAAAAAACATTACAAAAGCTTTATGGTATTTTCCATCATAACAAATTCCCGAAGTGAAAAAAAGAAAGAGATGCCTGAGCAAGATATTGCATCCCAAGCTTCGCGGCATCTTAATAAACAAGTGCGCGTGGAAGATTTAAAATTAAAGGAAAAAGGCATTTTTAAACGAAAAAGAAATCCTTGACGTGGTGCAAGAAGAAGGCTTACACCTGGCTGACACCATACGTGAGTACTGACAAAAGAGATCCTTCTCGGAGGAATTAAAAAGAAGGCTTGCGGCGGTTCGTCGAAAAAGCGGTCAGGTACGCCATGATCAATGGATCCCCTGTATAAAAAGTCTTTTTTAGGACATGGCTCGGTGCGTTGGACCACTACCAAGTTAAACTACTGTCCTAAGTCGAGATACATGAAGGGGTATGCAGCATGCATTCCGGCCCCAGATCGGGTGTTTGGTCGCCAAAGCAATCCTAACTGGGTATTACTGGCCGACAAATGCATATGGATGCAGAGGATATAGTAAGGGAGTGAAATGACTGTCAAGTTGCACCCCGGTCCAAGAATCCGCAGCAGAACTTGACACCCATCCGTCCCCATGGCATTTTTTAAATGGGGGATAGACATAGCCGGAACCTTTCCCGGAAGGACCAGGTAAAGTCAAATCTTAATTGTTGACATGATTATTTCACCAAATGGATGAGGCAAAGGCATTTGTCGCAACCATCCGGGGCAATCAAGTGAAGAAGTGTCGTTATGGGATATCATTGTCTGTGGTTTGGCCTACCAGGAGAATCATATCAGTCAATGGAAAAGCAATTCCGTGACAAATCCATGCAAAGATTGGTGTGAGAACTTGCATCCACCAATGCTACTTTATAAGTTGAATATGAGGCTGTTTCTTTTATCCTGTTTGGAAATAGTGTCTGTGTGGGAATATAGGAGATGTTTTAGAATAAGATGAGTGTCACTAAATGTTGTTTCTTTTTTGTGATTAATCAACCATTTTAGTGGCAATAAATGACCATTTTAGCTTTTTGGTAACTAAACAGTTATACTTATGGTTCAAACTTCAACATTGCTCAAAATTGAAAATTGAAAAAAAAAACAAGAATCAATTGATGGACACGAGGTAAATTTGAAACCAATTATTCATTATAACAAGCAAACCTGGAGTTGTTCACAACAAAGCTTCTAAAAAGCCATTAAAAAAAAAAATCGGGAATGATTCAAATGGGCGCTAAAATTACTTACTAAAACAAGATTAAATCCTTGGTGTTCTTGCCTATAATTTGGTTCTTCATTGATGCAAACATAGTGAGGAGGAAAACCTAGAGAGAGGAGTAATGGATTGGAATAGCCGCTGAAGTCAAGTAGACGCGAGTGGATCGACCATATCGAGGAGGCTGCTAACGTGAAGTGGCGATGAAGGAGCCAAAGACTTGGATGGATGAGGTTGCTGTCGTGGCGTCGTGCGATGGGAGAAAGAAAAGAAGTTTGTAGGATCTTAAGAGTTGTTATTGAAGAAGAATTGAGTGGAAGGACTATGAAGGAAGATATAAAATAAATGAGAAATGTTGGGTTTGGTTGGTCTGATATGAGTTCCTAGTAGTATACGTAACAAGCAAACTGGGCAATCTGAGGGCTATGGCTTCATTGAGTTTGTTAACCGTGCTGCTGCAGAAAGGCAATATGAGGGTTATGACTTCATTGAGTTTGTTAACTGTGCTACTTTATATAGTTGAACTATTTTTGTTTTAAACTTTTTATAAACCACCCGTGATTTATCACGGGTTTATAGGCTAGTTATATATAACAGGTACATTTGGTTATATTTGTTACCTTCTTGATTTTGTTATATGACATTTGGATTTTTATATGAATATTAGTTTGGGTATGATCTATGTTTTTGGAAAGATTTTGTTTTAGATTATTCGATTTATGTATTTGGAACCAATTTTTTAAACGAGTTTGCAAGAGAAAAGTTATGTTGCAAATTTTAGTCTTGCCAATCGTTGCAAAAGTTTACCGTTGCAAATTCGTTCTTATAATTTCCGTTGCAAAAATGTTTCGGTTGCTAAATCTCTTTTTTCCACAAAAGTTCCTAATTTCCAACAACTTTACTTCCATTGCAAGGTCGTTACAAATATTTATTGCCCGTTACAAGTCGGTTGCAAAATAAATTTGCATGGAACCTTTTTGGAATAGTCAAAATCCATTGAAAATCCATTGCAAATAGCAGTTTACAACCGATTTGCAACGGATTTTGACCGTTGCATTAGCTCATTTGTGTTGTAGTGATAATTTTGTCTAAGAAGTTACCACCGGCAGTAGAGTTCAATGAATCTTGATCAATTGTTTCACATAAAGTGAAGACGAAGGAGACAACACCAAATTCTATATTTTCTACAACATTCATGACCCATTGTCTCATTATCGGTGCCAAATCCTTGAGATACATGGAAAACGTATCCGAGGGTGTTTCCATGGCTGTTGGGCGGTTATCTCCTCCAACCATCCACATGACGTCATTGGGACCCAATTACAATCAAAATCATTAATCTCCCTCCCTTGAATCATAGCAGATCAGAAGGGAATTGTGATGATATAAGTGAATGTTGTTTGTCGGCCCCTCTCGAAGATCCCAATTCGGTTCTTTTGTTAATAAGAACTGAAAAACCAAATTTTGTCTACTGTAGGATCGGAATCGATTCATCCTCCCTGGACGCATGTAATAGACAGGAGTTAAGATGGACTGAATCAACATATACAAACCAAATGAACATCTTAACCGACTGCGATGGTTCACTACATGCATTGCCTAACTTGCTGCAATGGTAAAGTGTATGTTTACATCCACTTATATAACACTCGTACTCGTACTAGTACTTAGTAGATTTGCATCACATTTTTCTAATCATTTTTATGCACCATGTGGATTTTATTATCTTTAATTTTAGATTTGCTTGAGGACAAGCAAATGTTAAGTGTGGGGGAATTTGATAATGCTCAAATTGAGTATGTTTTTAGTCGCGTTATCCTTACTTTTATATTAGTTATTTGGCTATTTATCTATGGTTTGGTTACTTAATTGTACAAAAGTGTATTTCCAAGTCTAATTGAAGCCAAGTACAAGAAAAGCATGAAAAAGAAGTAAAAACAAAGTTTTATACAAGTACGAAGAATCCCGCATCAAGAACAAGCTAGGGAAGCATTTCAAAGAGAAAACGAGTCAATCATTGAAGCTTCCAAGGCCCAAGATAAAGCTTAAACAAAGATTTACTGAAGTATAAAGACCCATGACCAAGCACGACTCAAACGGGAAGCTTAAACGCAAAATCGATCAACATGTATATGGGTACACATCCCCAGCCAGCGAGCTGAGGCCACGAGCCGGGTTGCTTGCTTGTGTCTGCTGCACCATTTTCATCTTGAAGCTTCATGAACGATCAAGAAGGATCTAAACTCCATTTCCTGGCATTTTACAACTCTTTGGCCTCAAGAAAACATTAAATACCCTAAGGGCTTGACACTAGTATAAATAGGACCCTTGGCCATTGTTTTTAATCATCCAACCCTCATTCTCTCTTCTCTACACCACCAACAATTCTCCTTACACCCTAAGGACGAATTTCCACCATCATTACTCTCCCAAAAGACCTCAAAACCTCTGCCATTTCCTGAATTAGTGCTCAAGAACATCAAAGAAGGTGTTGGGAGCCATTTTCCGGTTGGTACGAAGCTTGTAGTCGATTGGAGGCTTAAGGGTTACTCTAAATCCTTCTATTACCTATTGTAATTATACTTTGGTAATCTACTTTTATATTTCCAGAATGTTTATGCTTGTTATGATTGTTGAACCTTTGCGTTTGATTGATATAATCATGGGTAGTTTTGTTTTACTTGTTTGGGATGATGTAAACATGGATATGGAGTGTTTGGTATTTTGCAACATTGATTTATGGTTTTGCTTATGAGTTTGATTGGATTGATATGTGTCTAATTAGTTTGTTGGTAAATCATAATCGGATCTATAGGTCGAAAGGATTTCTTGTTATGAATATACAAGTTAATTGGACTCATAAAGGTTTAATCAAAAGTATAGGTCGAAAGGACTCTTATGAACTAATTGGTAAAATCATCTTTCTAACAAATGGCTTGTAATGAATCGATTTATAATAATGATCATAGGTTGAAAGGGTTCGTTAATCTAAACCGTGATTGATGACATCAAATAACGTCTATTTTATAGCATCATTTATCCCATGTTATTAATCCATTTTGTATAGTTATTGCAAAGAATTGTTGCTTAATCGTTTATATTTGAGAATTGCAGTAATTATGGAGTAATTGGTGAAACTTAGCAAAAGGCGCGTATTCTGGAGCTTAAATGAAGATATTTTGAAGAATACTATTCTAAAGACCAATACGCCATATCCATCAAGGAAGATACGGCGTATCTGTGCCTGCACTCACCAAAGAACAGAGAGGAATAAAGCTTAATACGCCGTATCCAGAGATACTCAATACGCCGTATTTAAGATATAGTATGTGAATATTCTGGAAGATATCAAGCGTGGTCCCTACTCTAAGAAATCCCCAATACGGCGTATCTAATACTTGGATACGCCGTATCAAACCGACTTCCAGACCTTATAAATAGAAAACTCAAAAACGAGTTTTAAGTGTGCTAAATCATATTCTCGATACCTAAACCATAAAAGTTGATTTTCAGAGGAGAAAAAGAGCAGAAGAGGTCGAGCAACGTTATCAATTCCATAGAAGACATCGTGTAATTCCATATACTTTAGTAATCGTTCAGTTTTTGGTATCATTCGTTAACTCGGTTAGTTTACCTTGGCAAAATAATTGTTCTTGTATTTATTATGATGTTTGAAAGATAATACCTTCGGGTATTAGCCATTATTATAAAGATTTGAATGTTTGGTATTCGTTTATCTTGATTTCTTGATTTATCGTTGTATGCTTGTTTATGTTTATCAATTTATACTTGTTTACACGCTTTTGTATGCGACCTATCATTCAACTGGATCTAGTGATACAGACCAAGTAAATCTAGAGTCTGGGATAGCTCTCCATATTGTAATTTATACATCTAGAATCATAGGATCATAAATATTGTCCTTCTAAATCTGTGTCTAGGATACGCTTCGGGCTTAACTAGTTAATTGGATATTGCCAATGGTTTAATGATCGTGTTAAATAGAAGGTGAACCTAGATAATTCAACAAATAACGTTTTGATTCCATTAGATAGTTGGACAAGTAGACTATTAGTGTATAAATCACTATTAACCAGTAAGTGGGTAAAGACTCTATGAACAAGATCACCATTGCTTTAATCTAATAGATTATAATCAGCAAAAAAGGATGCTTTATGCGGATGCTTTAATTGTGAAAGAATTAATGTGTCTAGGTCTTAGGATGATGCAACGCCTAAGTCTTAAGAATGATATACCGCCTCGAGAGAAGAAATCATTGCACTAAATAAACAAACCAACTTTCTAATCGGATTAATAATGGCTAATACAAAATTTCTTCTATTTGGCTCGACCGCTCTTTTATCTTTTGTTTATCTGCTTGCGTGGGTTAAAGTGCCTTGAATTGATTGTAGTCACCAACCAAACCATGCCAGTTTCTCAGGCTGAAAATCCCCTTTTCCCGTTAGAATTAGGATTAGGACTGACATAGGTTTAGAATAAGATAGTGTTAACAATAAGATTTCACTAACAAAAGACGATCCGGAGGTCGGGGAGGATAGAAATGAAAGTAAGCCATTTTATTAGAGAGAGAAAGGAAAGAGTGTGTGTTTTTTCTAGAGAGAGAAACACCACACACTTATGAGATAAATGTTTATCTTCACCCCTCCATGGAAGTATAGAGGGGGTATTTATAGTCCTAGTGACACCTAACTATTGTAACTTGTCATTATTAGTCCCTACGTGTCACACTATAACTAAACTATTGTAATTCCAGATATCTCACCATATTTTAAGGCTAACAATCTTCCCCTAATATGTGGATATACGGAATTACTTACAATGTTCCTATCATGTACAAATACAACACAAATAAAGTCTTCCAAAGCGCTTCTATAGCTAAAGATGTCTTCTGAGTTCTCCTTGTCTTGAAACTTGTACTCCAGCTTGGATCTTCAGTGTCTTTACTTATACAGGAACCATTGAGCTTTCTCGTACCTCACATACTATCAGCCACGCTCACGAGTCCGCTTTATTCCGACAACTCAGCTCACACTATTCTACGCACCCTGCATCACTCTTACCATCAAGCTACACATTAGCCTTCAGAGAGCGACCAACAGATGATCATCACTCGACACATCCAAGCTAGTACCTTCCCATACGACTAGTACTACACACCCACGCACCTACGTACACTTCATCATACAAGCGAAATCAGCGACTCACTAGATACAACTTAGCATTTGTCGATCTGCCATCAGCCACCCTTTGTGACATCTCTACTACACGATCACGTCAGCTGAGTGCTCATTTCATCACGTCGCAAAACCTGCCACATAGCGAGCCACTACTTGAATGAGTCAGCATCTATCCCATACCTATCACGAGCAAGACGACTCGACTTTCTCATCTCTACTGATCTCATTTTTCGATGCGCGATATGGTAGACACCAACCATACCCATGCTCTCATATCCTGCAGACATGGCGTACAATCCAACACAAATATCACTGACATCATTCATTGCCACGCAATGGAACACCGTCAATCATACCTCGACCACAACCAATGTCAAATTCAATATGATTTAGTCTATATCTTCAAACTTCATTCCAACACCCATAGTGTCATCTACATGCATCATTTATGAGTTACAACACATCCATCCTCCATCAATGGCTTAAGCAGATGCTAGCGATCATTCTCACCTCTGACATCGCGAACGCGCACAACAATCATCAGGAAGCCTCTGTCGTCGCGTAAGCAATGATCAAAATCAGCTTCAATTCTCAGAGCAGACACGAGCGAGTTCATGTCATCTATCAGAGACTACCAATCTATTGACAACCTAATTCTCTAGCGCGATGCACGCACGGGTTAACATCACGAAATCCTATTTTTGAGCGATCGACATCTAGTCTCTATGTAATCTCAAGAGACTACTTGTTGCGAGCGTACGTGCGAAAAAATCGTAAGCAGTCTATTGTCTTGTATTCACGATCTAGCGAACTCGTCGCCGAAGCGTATATATATTATCAATGTCATTCTCTCTGCTATAGTACGGACAGACTGTGAGGCTCTATTCTGCTAAGATGCCTCGAGTGGTCCTAATAATACTTGCCAGTGATAATCGGAGTCATATACTATTAAAACAATAACAGCAGCTGCGACGATTAAAACAGCGTACACATACTACGCAAAGAGTCTTGAGTTCACATCCACTCCGTATTCTTGAGTCAGATGCTATTTAACTTTGTCGACTCGATCTGCATGGAGGAGTAAAACACAAGAGTACCTAGAGTAAGCATACATGTAATCTTGAAGCGTAACGATTACATTCTGGAACAATATGATTACGTGTGTCATAGTATATAGCATATTAGTACAGAGTTAAGACTATTAGGAGAGAACATCAGTGAGTCATTATCTAATCTCGTGAATAACAACATATAAGCCCAAGGCCAGACTACAGGTCATGACAGTGAAGCTTATCATACCAATTCTCTCAACTCATCGACGACCACTCGACGGACTCTACTACGGAGGACCCGAATGAGCACTAAAAATTAGTAAAACTAACTTTCACAGTGACAAGTTAACCAGGTCGGCACCAATCATCCTTTCCTTTTTATCCCACAGACTTCATATAAGAGATACTACTACAGTCTGAGCTTCACTCAATCATAGAGAGCTGATACGTTCACAGCAATGTCTATAATCAAATACCGATCAAGTATCGAGGCGAGTACTAAAACCAGACATACGGGGATAGCAGATATAGATAAGCGCAGATCTCAAGCACGAAAACATGTAGCACAAGTAATACCATGCGCCCAAATTAAACCGCCTATCTGTGACAACTGCAACTCGCATATCATGCGAATCTCAAATCAAAGGGATACCAAAATCAACTTCGTAATCACCTAGACATAATAAAAATGAAAGGCGCGCATAACGCATGACGAGTCCCAGAAATATCAATACATTCAGTAGTCCTATTCTTACTGTAAAGCTCTAATAGAATTTAGATTTAGGATCATGTATCTAATTTAGAGAGTTTTAGTTACTTGCGGCGTATACTGCGATCTACGAAATTTTAGTGAATCATGTCAGCGAAGTAACCTATTTATGGTCTCTATGAACGATATGTATTGATCATTTAACTAGATGATGTTTTTCTTCAACAGATGTTGCCCATGATGCCTGACAACTTGAGCAATAATCTCACACACACACATCCAACAAGTGAGCAGTTCTCTGCGCGAGGCCAATCACCTGTGACATCTGGTGATCACAAACCGCATACACATGTGATTCTTCTCATTACAAATACATCTATTTCGATGCCTTTAGTGCTGAACTGATCATCATGGCAACCACAATGTCACTGAGAATTCAAATCACACAGAACAACTTAAAATTTCCTTCCTTAAACAGTGTCATGTTTTGCTTGGCACATTTCAACATAGTTTGTTTGAAACAGACCTGCATAGTCGCTGAAAAATCTACACATTTCACTTGTTTAAAGGAAATTACATTACAAAATCACAAACATATCGCTTGGTTTTTAAGAAACATGTTTTCGCATTGAGATTTGTTTTTTTGAATTAGAGCTTATTAAACCACAAACAACACACGGGTCCACTCGAGGCTCTTGATACCAAAGTCGAAAACCAAAAAAATCACTTCCACTTCAAGATTGATGAACAAGAAAAATAACTAGGAGATTAGAAGAATTGTAAGAGAGAGAGACTAAAAAGAGAACAACGTAGGGAGAGAATAAAAAATGAAGTTATTATCTTGCACAAACACAAATGAGACCACAACCCTCTCTCTACACATGGAGTATGGGTTTAAATACCCAATGTGGGCCCGGCCTTATAAAGCTAGTGGGCCGTAGGGTTTGACTCGGGTTTGGGCTTTTTGAGTTTACTTTGGGCTTTTCGCCGATACACGGAAGAGTAGACTATTAGAATTTAACATATAAGAGTCCCGTTTACCCGACTAGCCTAATTATACCGTAAATTATTTAATGAACCGAACCTAATATAATAATAACGAACTTCCATTGTTTCGACCAATATTTTAGAAGATAACAGATAGAAATTAACATAGATTAGATAAACCAAGATAATAATTAAATTGATAGATTAACCCTCGCTTAAGTGTTCGACACTCTACGTACAACGAAACTACTACCGATCAGGGTACACTGCCCGTTAAAGTGTTGTTTTTGGTTAGTCGCAAAATATAAATTTGTAAAACTTGAAACAATAAAATTATACCCACCACAACGACACATCATTACCTTTTATAGCAAATAAATCATCGGAACAATGACTAGTGCTCAGCGTAATGTGTTATCGTTTGAGATTCACGAAACCCCAATCAAGTTGCCTAAAATAAACAACATGTACGTATATCCACACTATAACCGTCAACCGACGCTACCCCCGAAATGCTAGTTCTAAACAAACGAATAAATAAAGAATCGTGTTTCGTGATTACCAACTCCCAACACAAACGCAAAACCCGTACAAATAGGGGTGTTTGTATTCCGGACAACCAAGAGAGGAAGAGAGGAAATGAGATCTTGAACGAGAACCTGGAGCCATGTATTACTAGTGTTAGGATTAGAGCATCCTAACCTAGTAACTTAATCTAAGCTAACAAAAGCCCCCCCAAAAAAGCCCCCCCCCCCACCCCCTCCCCACCAGCCCCCCCCCCTGACCACCCCCCTTTTTGAAGAGCATAAGATAATAGTCAAAAAAATCCATGACTTCACAATACACTCTCCTTTAGCCATTTAGTTTAGAGGGATCACTAGTAGATGTACCAAACATAGATTAAGAACCTCAAAAACCTTGACATAGGTTCTTAAAAAAACTAAGAATCATTGAATATTTAATTGTCCATAATTCAAAGTTTAACAATGACAAGAGATGTAATGTTATGGAATGTTAGGAGTTTATCACTTAGACTAGACGCAATGGTGGGTGAGTCATCACCTATTCACGCTCACCACACCATTGTTACATGTCACCCCACTAAAAGCTCCCTCACCTCACGCACGACCCAAGGTAAAAGAAAAGTGAGTGGTGACCGAGCTCTCCATTTAGGTTTTTTTTGTGTGGGGGTATTTTTTTAGGGTATGATTGTATAAAGTGAGTAATTGTAATAGGGGGAGTGGTGGTCATTGTAGCTCAAAAGTGAGAGGAGTAGCAATTTGTTGAATAATGATGATTGCTGAGGTGAATGTGAAAGAAATGGTGACCATTGTATCTGATCTAAAAATATAGTAAATGATGGTGGGACGGGGCATATCATGATGTTCGAATAGGAAAACGACAAGTGATATTTGGTTGACTAAAACAAGAAAAGTAATAATATTGTTTTGGTGGGAGTGACCAAGAAAACAAAAAAGTTAATAATGAGTAATGGGAATAGAGAAATGATACATAGACCTAAATATAGACCTACAAATCTTATTGGTTTATTTGCCCATATATTTAGTAACTAAGTGTGTTTCTTTTTTTTAGTGAATTAAGTGGCTTCTAAATAAGGGCCTTATTTAACCTCTTAAAGGGGAGAGAGAGCCTTGAGTGAGTCTTTCAGATGAGAGAAAATAATACTTTTGGGCCCACACCATCCCCAATAAGTGGAACTAAGGGAAATTTACGCCATCGCAAAAGTTTTTCTTGTTCATAATCTACTTGTAGACAAAAGATCCATGTAGAACATTATCTAATTAAAGAACAATCTCCTCTATCCCAACCATCCATTTTATTTCCATCTAATAGTTTAGATTAATTCATATCTTAATTTAATTAAAAACCAACTTTCATCCTATTTTTTAAAATTAAAATATCTCTCAAACCGTTAATTGTTACGCAAATTTAAATATACCATCGCGACGAGAATTAAATAATATTTCTATAGATAGGCACTTCTATATACTTTCGATGAACTTTTTTTAAAATTTCTACACAGAAAAATCAAATGTGATTCGAAAAATCAATTGTGATTTATTACTTTAAAAATCAATGTGAATTTGTGAAATCACATGCGATTTATGAATTTATGAAATCATACGTAATTTGTTACTTTAAAAATCACGTATAAATATGTGAAATCACATGTGAATATGTAAATCACACGCGACTTATGAAATCACATGTGAATTTTAAAACAACAAATCACAAGTGACTTACAAGTCACATGTAATTTTTTTGGTGAAAATTTCAACATTAAAAAATCGTCGAAAGTATATGAAAATGACCGTCTACTGAAAGATAAAATATTCTCGTCATTACTTTAAAAATCACATGTGATTTATAAAATTACACGTATTTTGTGTTTAAATTTCGCGTTTGATACCTTTATTTTCCTTAAACCTGAGGCGGTAGAGCTACTCAATAGAGTCCAACGGGTTATGAACAGTAGTGTTATGACACCTACATCCATAAATGTGGTTTTCAAAAGAATTAGTTTTTCAATGTAAAATCACACGTGATTTAACAAATCAATGTGTTTTTTCTGAGTGAAAATTTCAACACTAAAAAATGTAGAAAGTATATCAAAATGCCCGTCTAGTGAAAGATAAAAATATTTTCGTCGCGATGGTGTATTTTTTGTAATTTGACGATTTACCGTTTGCAAGATATGTTGTTTAAAAAAAGTGGAATATGGGTTTGTTTGTTTGATGGAAAAAATGAATGGCTAGATTCACCCATTTGTTCTTTAAAATAATAATGTTCTATAAAGATCTCACCGCTCGTATGAGATGAGATCAATGTAGACCCAACATCTATCAAAGACCCAATGGACCAATCATAGTCAATCATTTTTTCGTTAAATTAAAAAAACTTACTTTCTACCTTTTTTTTAAAATAAAATATCTTGCAAACGGTAAATCGTCAAACGACAAAAAATACGCCATCGCGACGAAAA